>JABXWE010001789.1:0-80464 GCA_014611495.1 Limonius californicus
TCGGCTGTAGGAGCGTCACATACGTACATACGTACGTACATACGTACATACGTACCCACCCACAGACAGACATTTTTTAAAAACCACTTTTTTGGGTTCCTAGAGACCCAAAACGGATATATCCGTTAAAATCTCGATTTCGAAAATTTTCATGATTTCAATACTTACCCTATACCTATAAGGTATGGGAAAGTAAAAATGGTTTTGTAAATACACAAAGACAGTTTAAAGTAAAGGAAGGTCTAAGCTAATTGTGCGCACATTTTGCCGACTTAAACAAAGTTGGTAGTTGTTACAAACACAACAATAACGAAACATTTTCAGTTATTTATCTGGTATTTATGTAATTACGTAACAACAGAATATACGTTTTCATATCGTAACTGAACCTTTATTTTTAGCTAACCAATGTACTGTAATTTACAAGTGCGGGATTATGTATTCAAAACAGATTTTCAGAGCGAACCTGACCTATCCGATGATATTGTAAGTTATCGCTGGCAAAGTACGCTGTTTACGTTTATTTTTCACATCAATTTAGTTTGTTTGGCCTTGTGGCTCCCAGCAGCGCTGCAAAGTATTTTCACTTCAAAATATTTTGCAGGCATTATTAATACGACTTTTAAACAGGAATATTTGTTATAATTTACCAAAAACAATACTTTTCGCAAACGCTCCGGGTAATGGTGTTTCAGAATTTACAAAAACTAATTTTTACTAAGCATAATCATATTTGCATCGGGTGAAGGCCAAATTTCCTAAACGCTACGTTTAATATTTTCGTGTAGCTATATCTTTAATGGTTTTTCGAGAGAAACCTGTCGAATAATGTTGCAAATAACACCGTTATCTCTTTTTAGGACATTAATACTGTAATTTTTAGTTCTGCTTCGTTTATAGTATACCTAATTGGGTGTATGTCATTAGACTTTTCATTGAAAACAAAAACAAATAGAACCACTTGAAAGGGATTAATTTTCTAGAAATGTTTTTTGCAAACTATTTGTTGTTCAACATCACAATCCATGCTAAACATAAACGTTTTTAATTCGTTCTTGAGCTACATATATTTTGGTAAGAAAGCTACCTAAAGGCTCAGTTACACGATGCCAGTAACTCGTATGAATTGCTAAAAACCGAATACTATAAGCAGTCACTACGCAGATTAGTAGAATTCACACGACATTCCATTAACTTGGCCAAATACCTAACTAGAACCGAATACTAAATGCAAGTTTGTTTAAGGTCTGTATGTCACGGCACAGGTTTTTTTAAATATTATTCAAAATATTTTTACAAAATTCTGTGTCGTATGCAGGTTGTTTGCTTTGTTGTGCAATCATGTCAAATAAATAAATAAACGCCCTCCGAACTTATACATTAACCTAATATTATCAAATACATATTGATAGAATTCTACATTATCGACAATATCATGATTATTTTGACAGTTTTCTCATAGATGTCAACGTAATTTGCACCTATTTGCGCATGCTCATAGACAGACAGATAGGTTTACAGTATGCTGTACAAAATTTTGTACAAAATATTGAACATAATTTTGTAGAAATTGCTGTGCCGCGTCATACAGGCCTAAGGTTGTTACACAGTGCGAGTAACTGATAAGAGTTGCTAAAGCCAATCACTAAAAATGTTATGTTCATTTTATTTTTCCGCTTCATAGGAATCAAAATTCTATTTTAATTTGCAATTTTCAATTCGATCCGATATTATTTTTTTTTAATTGAGTTATGGAGGCCAATTTCGCAAAGCATTTGAAAAGTTCTCTTTGTAGGCTGAAATTGCCGATTAATGTATTGTCTTCGCCTGACCCTGGGCGCTTTCTGCGAATTTACGTGTCAAATCGTTCCAGAATTACTCCACCATATTTCGCAGTGTAGTGTAATCTTTTGGTCCACGGCAGGTTCGCGCTGCGTTTAGTTAGGAGTCGAATTTCCACTTTCGTTCGGCCCGGTCACCCAAATACCATCTTCGGGGGTGTCAGTTTTTAACATCTTCTCCGGATCCGTCGCTGACGATAACTGCGCTGCGGTCAAGTACTGCAGGGGCCTCTTGGGTTTTCAATGGGTATTCATCGCGTGCAGTTTCGTATCGCTGTTTTCACCGTGGGGTGAACAGAAGTATCGACAAGTGTCTGATTTAAAAAGAAAACGCGCTGGAATTTTAGTCCTTGAAAGGCAATTCATTGCGAATTCGCCGATCGCCTTATCGGATCGGATTATTATCGAGCCCATTTGTTGTTCCTGTACATGTGCCGTTGCTGCGACGAACTAGGAAGGTTGTGCAGCGAATATGTCGTTCCGAAGTTTCTCGAAGGTCATCGTCTACCGTTTTTTTCCGGAGCAGAAGACACCTCAGACTGTGCCTGCAGATTTTCCTGCATCTAGAAAACATCTGAAAATTGTGCCGGCCTCTCTCTACCCCATTCACCGAAAGCGAAGGTAAAAGAACTAGTTTTTGTATTGTGAAAAACCTTTTATGCGCTTAACTTTCAAAATTCAAGGGATTGAACCGTTTTTTTAATGCGACAGAAAGCGACCTTCAGTCGCCAATTGGCATTTTCTTTTCCTACCAGTTGTCAAAACCAATTATATATTGTGTTATTATTGTAAATTCCGACGCCACTGGTCACGTAGATATGTTTGGAGAATTTAAATACCGTACGACAGGGGCGGCGAGTTCCTTTTCTTTCAATTAATCGTTTGTAGTATTGAACTATATCACCATTTCCTGTCATTTTTGTATTATGCCACTTCAAATAGTTTAATTATATGTGTTTTGAAATTTATTAATGTATATTTTGTATTTGTGTATGCATGATCTTTGTAAGCTTTATAAACAGGAGGGAGGCACAATAAATGTGAGTGGATCCCCGTAAGCCGCTGGCTTCTCGGCGTTTCACGAGAACCTGCAATCAGCTGTGATTTGGAAGGTGGCGCCTCTTAATTTCGACATACTCTGTACACAACTAGATAGATTTCCCTTCTGTAAGCGGTTTCCGTGAACCCCCCTACTCCACTGAGCTAAGCTGTAGGCGTTTTTCCACCTATCCGGTTACGGGTTGACGGAAAAGCTCGTTTGGCCCGTAAGAAAAGCTACTGTTACTAGAAACACTAAGCGTGTAGTATTTAAGAAAGTGATAGTGGAAGTACTGTTCAGCCGAGTAAATAGAATTGCTCTCTGTTCACTATCCTCGCCTGTGTACTAAAAGATATACTGGAATTTAGTATTACAAAATATGTTCATATTAATATTTTAGTACTGGTTGTTAGCAACTCGTACTAGGTACTAATATCGTGTAACAGAGCCTTAAGTATAAATTAGTAGATTTCACCATCTAGGGATACAGTTTTAGGAAGCAATAATTGGATTTGCATTCTTCCGCAGATATACGAGTAGTATATTTTTAATTTTCTACGTCGTTAACTCACTAACTTCAAATACTATATTTAAACCTTGCCCACGGTAAACAATAATTGCGCAACCGCTTTAAAAGTTTCAGAACAGCTGGCTGTAAACAACAGAACGAGGGTGTTTACCTACAGCTGATAATATTTACTACAATTATTTATTTTGATTAAAGTACAGTACAGTTAGATTTATTCTAGAACCCATAATATTGATTTATAAATCCAAAATTTTACATCCGCAGGAATTACAAACTTGTTTTTCTACAAGTCTTTAGCACCTGTAAAAGTAAGCTTTTTAATTACTTAACAAACTTAAACGGATGATTTACAAGTTATTTTAAGTTGTTTATTAATTAATGGTGCTTCAGATGTCAACCTATTACTAAGTTGGGGTATTTGTGCCATATCTAAAAAAATAATAGAATTTCGTGTAAAAATACAAACGATCTGTTGTTACTAACCGTGAGCATAACAGATTTCTACTCAAATGCGACTGATCTCGCTACACGTCTATAGTGAAGTGGTAAATTCCTGTACAATCAAAGGCTGTAATTGTTTCTTAGAATTTAGCATAACTTTATGACATAATTTCTAAAAAATAAAAATTTAGATACCTCTCTCTCTTTCTAAGTCTTCAGTCTCTTGACTGGTTTGACGCATATTTCCAATCCCGTCCTCCCTCAGATTTTCTCTTCATTTCTTCGTAGTTACGTGCGCCCACGTCATCCATAATTTGTTTAATATATCGACTTCGTAGACGTCCTCTAGTTCTCTTTGCGTCTATCTTCCCTTCTATGATTGTTTTCAGAATTCCTTCCCGGCGAAGAATATGTCCAATTAGTTGGTCTCGTCTTTTCTGTATCTGTTTCCACATCTTTTTCTTTTCTTCAGCCTTTCCAGTACTTCGTCATTAGTAACTCTATCCGTCCAACTAATTTTCAACATCCTTCTGTAGTACCATTGTTCAAAGGCTTCAATCTTCCTTTTTTTCTTGTATGTTAATAGTCCACGATTCGCTTCCATACAAAATGACAATCCAAACAAAAGTGTGTATAAATGCCTTTTTTACCTCATTATTACTATATTATGATTAACGTGCAGTGCAATCAATCAACCGTCGTTTTTGTAATGAAGAAATTTGGAAAATTAAAAATACCCCCGAATTAGGCAATCAAAAATTTGAATTGCACAGTTTGGGTTTACTTTACAACTTGACTAATTAGGTTGAACTATAAATGGAATAAAAGCTATTTTTGTACTAAAAGTGATAGTTTACCCCAGGATAATAACAGTGGTCTATAATAAAAAAAATAGATAATTGTTTTCTTCAAATAAAGAATCCATTTATAAGGCCTTGTATAGAATGAAATTTTAAACCATTTATTATTTAAATCAACTTTAAATATTTTGAGCATATATATGCACGTTTATAAAGCACGTTTCCAGCACGTTTCTTACAAACTGCTGTTCGCTAATAGTTTGTAAGCCATAAGCAAAACGATCCTTTTGTAGCTACTACGAGGTCACGTTTTTGTTTGAAAGTGTATCGTGTACAATGCTTAAAAGCATTTTTTATGAAGATATTACGTGATCGAAAATATTTTAAATTTGTCCGCACGATTCTATTGGGTGGTTTCAATAGTTTTACCACAATGCCAATAGATAATAGTTTTCATGAAACTACTTGTCAATACAACTCAAAGCATGTGTAAAGAAGCAGAGCTACAGGAATGCCATTTTAGCGGAGAAATATTACGCATACTTGAAACATATGCGGCTTTGTACATTCCGAATAAGACATTCGAGAATCTTTTCTTAAATTCTATGAACTGTATAAATAGAACAAATAAAAAATCTAAATATTAATACATTCTATATTTTATACTACTGATGAATATGTAATTTAAAAAATTGTTGCTATGCATTGTTCGAAGTATCACTAAAACCAAAATCATTGTCAGTATGACCACTTACAATAATTACTAAAGAATCTGTTGTAATATCCATAAACACTTTATTTTCCAAATATTCCTCTTCAACCATTTTTACATGATTCTAAACGTTGTTACACTCTTCTTTTGTAATGGAGTTAAGATTTTTTCTCTGCCAATTTCTTTGCATCGTCTAATATGTATAAAAGTAACGTTTTCTAACTACAAAATGTTTTACATTAGCCCAAATGATTTCGATGGCAATTTATTCTGGGTGATATGGTGGTAATCTCAGAACACTGTGGCCTAACATTTCTTTATTCCTTTTAGTGTAAACTTTTTATGAACTTCTTTGATATATTATATTAAGTCGTATCATTGCACCTTTGTCATTCCGGGTGTTGCAGAAATGTCACGTTCTGCAAACCAGTCCGGAATTTCTTGCTTCTTATTGTTTGAATTTGTTCCCGGATTCAATAAAACATTATGATAAGGAGCGTTATCAAAGACGAGTAGGTACTGCGTTTTTTGACAAATTTGGAATTACTTTTTCGGTCAACCACTTTTTATAATTTTTAAAATTCATTTTGTCATAATAATCTCCACATTTTGTTCCAGACTTGATGCGTTATCAACAAATCCAGGATCTTTCCCTCCTGCATGTAACAATATGTGTCGTCCATATAAATAAGTGGCCGATTATTGATTCGGTTTAAATTTTTGTAAGAAAACTGTTCTCAGAATTCTTATATCTGTTCTTTCTTGAAGTATCTTCCGATTATTTTGGATTGAGGGTCAGTTAATACCTAACTTTTTAATAATTTGAGTCGGAAACGTCCTCTCGCCCTAATGATCAAAATCTTCTCTTAACTTTTGTAATAACCCCTTGAGTGTTATCCGTTCATTGTTGGTTTTATGAAAATTATATATAACATTCTGGATGTCAAAGATTTCGAAACCTTCTAGGTTTGTTATGGGAGACTTTCTCAGTCGCTTACGTTTTGGTGATTTAAATGCTTTGAAATATTGTTGATTATCACCATTTTGATCATCTTCCGTTGTACTGTCTGTTTGTTCGCTTTTCAAAATGCGGTAAATAGAAGTGTAGATACACCCGTTGCCTCCGATAAATGGTTTTTAGATCTACCTTCGAGGAATTCGAAATATCAACTTCTTTATCCGCAATTAATCTTAAAAATGCATAAACTTTGAACACTACTTTATGTGTTTGAGCAGCTAACGACTTGCCGCAGCCTAACTTCGACATTGACATGACAAGACATTGTATACAGAATAAACGAAAATTTGAAAAAAAAAATGTAAATACTACGAAACGTAATGTACAAATGCAGAACAGTAACTAGCAATAGTTTTACTATTTCTACATTTCTTGTTCAATTTCTAGTTGATCTTTCCATACTAATGACTAGGCTTAGGATAAGTATGCACTAAAAAACTTCAAAACGTGCATGCAAATATGCATCCAAAACATCCAAAATGTGCACCTAAATATGCACTAATAAGTCAACTAACTAGAAGAAAAAATTAACGTTATATCAATACATATTTATTTTTATATTAAAATGCATAAAACATGTATAAATCCAAAATTATTTAATTAAAATTAATCAAAAAACGCAAAATTACAAATCTAAAATTAATTAAATTATAAAAACAAATCATATTTGCATATTGCACGTGGTGTAATACATTTTCAAATGTAAATTTGCGCTTGTCAGCGAGAATATTTTTGTACTGCGAAAAGACTCTCTCGACATCACACGACACTATTGGACAAATTTATAATTTGCATTGTCAATGATATTTAAATGTTCATTTCTTGCATCAAGGGCGGTTTCATTTTGCAACACCCCGCTTACATTCTTCAGTTGTTGATAGCTTATTTTTTGACAGCACTTCGTTTAATTTATTAATGAAATCCTTTTTCTTGAGTTTAGTTAAAACCTTAATCATATCTTCTACTATTTCAATGCTATTTTGCAAAAGTAATCCCTTCGCTTCTACTTTAGACATTGTAGTTAAAATGCAAGCCAAATTAGTTTGACTAAACATCAAATCTTCTCGAATATCTTTTTTTCTCAGAATACCCTACGCTTCTTCAGAGTCGAATATTTTCTAGGATGATATCTTCTTAACGTTTGAATAAAGATTGCGAACTAAGACAACTACTCGGTGTAAACCATGTACTGAACAGGTCACTTGTATCATTTTTGGATACAAAATCTGCAGTCCTCGCATTGCTTTGCACGTATATGGTGCAGCATCACTACAAGCCACTCGCACTTTTTCATATAAAATTCCAGACGTTCACAATAAGCTTAGAGAGTAGTTGAAAAAAGCAGCAATTGTTGAACGATTCACTTTGTCCAAGACTTCTAAAGTCAGCAGGTATGATTTATTTTTTTCTTCGTTCATCCCTAATGTACCAAACACAAATTTTGCTACGCATCTTTGTTCTGCATCGTTTGTTTCAACCAAAGACACCCAAATACTGTGATCCTTTACTTTTTTTTGTTTTTTTGTAATATTGCTGCATATAACTCGGAAACATGATTTTTCTTAATGTTGATTGGTCTGAAATATTCTGTATCGTATACTTTTCCAACACATTGCAAAGAACTTCATATTTTGGCCATATCTGGATATTCTTCGTTTCAAAATAATATTGCCATTGTGAATTACGATGGGAATAAGGATACAAAGAAGAAGCCAATAACTTCAGCATCACAGTAATAAACTGACAAGTTACAAACAATAATTTGTTAAAAACGATGTAGAAATGTTACCAAACAAAAGACGCAATCATGGCAACTAGATCAGCATTTCAGAAATCCGTTGAACTACAATTTTGCCACATAAATTATGAAATAAACAATAACTTGTTAATGGTTACGTTTAGGACATATGTTTATATGGACTTTTCGACTCTAAATAAGTTCTGGAATTCATCTTCGAAAGAAATATTGTCGATACGTTTTGGGACACCCTGTATAAAATGAAAAGTGATTTTTTCGTGTAATCTTCGTCCTAGACAGTTTTTCGGATCCAACCTACATAGAAAGAGCAATTTTTATATAAATATTATCTTAGATATTTAATTTTTATATTATATTCTTTTAATTACTGAAAATTAATGACATTACATTTTTTAAAACATTAGAAGTAGATATAATTCTTAGTTATACTTCTTGCAACTGGCCTAATTCAATCTACGTCAGTAAACATCCTGCTACAAACACAAACGGATTCAAAGAAAGAACTTTCTGAAAAGCAATGTGTTATTCGACATGTTAAAATCACAAATATGTTAGAAATATAAATGTACTGCACGTACCCTTGAAACACATTCGTTTGAGTAATTTTTTGTTATTGTTGACCTATATTCTGTTAAGTTATAGACTGAAAGAATTATACACATTTCTATGATATCTTTGCATAAACGTAAGCTATGTAAAGTAATAAATGATGATTATTGATCTACCGTACATTTTTAATACACCCTGCATATAAGTTATCGGTTTATAATGCAATTATTTTTGTATACTTAATGGAAAATTAATTTGTAAAATTACTATTTACTACACTCTCAAACATTTATAACGTGATATTGCTTTAATGTATACACTTTCATGCCTGAAACTACCATTAGCAAACATACTTTGCTCTTACCGAAGAAAAATAATTCATTAACTCTTCGAAGTTCGGTGCAAACAAAATATGATATTATTTTGTAGATTAGTGTTTAAGCATATATTTGTACACAAGTACAAAAACAGGCGATCAACAGTAATAAAAAACAAACGGAATGATAGTAATATGCAGAAAAGCGTTTTTTTAACCGGCTGTCCGGTTTTTTAAGTATGACAGTAATAAGGACCTACAGCTTAACGTAGGGCTTTGACCCACGGGAAATATAAACGTTTCTAGTCCAGAGAAGATTTACCAGGCAGAATACCTATCTGCTTTACTATTCCTCTACGATGGAGAACGTGCATTCCGATGTTCCGGTAGTAGGAACTGAACCCCAGACTTTCAGTGTAGAAGTCTAATGCGTTAACCTCTAGCCCACGACCACCTCAGGCTGTGTCTTAAAATATTGTTGGTGTTGATAATAACTGATGCCAAGTATTCCGTAAATTTAGTTATTATTTAAAATATTTAATCAATTGCAAGAAGAATGTATGTATATATGCAAAGGTCATCTAGAAAAATAATCTTTATGATTTTTTGTTAACATGAACTTTAATGTCAATGTAATACAGTGCATGCCGTATACTGAAATCACGGATAGTGTTATCATTCGTGTATTGTTATCACTTTCACTGTTGTCAATTTGTTCTTAGGATTGTTTTCGTCCACGAGCAATAATATTGTTTGCATGCCCCTTTTTCTTTATATTTTCAAGCTCGAATGGTACCGGACCTCTATGTTGTAAATTAACAGTCTGTAGGTTTACAGCAGCAGCTAACTCAGTTCAATTCTAACCCTTTGCAACTGCTGCTGACCTAAAACTGAGATGTGTATTAGTTTAAATGAAAAAATTAATTGTTTAGAATCGACAATAAGTTGAACATAAACTAGCGAAAATCAGCAACACAATTAAACATTTCAAAACTAAAGTTTCGTCTATTTTTCTCATGTATTTATATTTTTTAATCAAAGCTGTCTTGTATAAAAGCTCTATTAATGATTGTTTTATTGATCAAGCATAGGTCGTCCTGAAGCCATTAAGGAATTATAATCAACACAATTTACAAATGTATTTGAATTATTTTTGGAAACCCTATAATGTTTGAGGCTTTCGCGGTTTCTCGGACTGTCAACACTATGATTAATTTCGGCTTGGACCGCGTCGTCGATTGGAGGTCACACTTAGCAAAGGCAGGATTATTGGTTACTGTTTGTCAACTTAAACAGACTAACGTTTCACAAGACATTGCAGCTTGCATCTTCAGAGTCCTCGTAGTACTGAATTCAAATCCGGGATGCGGAGGTATTTAAACCCTTTTGAGCTAAGATAAGATAAGATAAGATAATTTATTTAACTGTGTTACATATAAAAATATATTTACAGCAGGTCTGGCAATAGATATTATAAAACACATGTACATAAAAAGTTTTACAATAAACGGCATATTACAGCGAAACTTCTAAACATGTAAACAAAAGGGAGTGTCCAAATATTCCTGAACGCCATAAAAACATTTGTCAATTAAATAGTGTTTTACCTTGAATTTGAAACAGCTGAAATTCAAGGCTTTCACAAAAACAGGTAAATGATTGTATAATTTGAGATTCAAGGAATTCTTTTCGGATTTTCGAAGCCTAAATCGAGAATTCCTTAGTGCATTACCGAATCTCGTGTTATGTTCGTGAAAGTCTCTGTTAACAGGAAGATTGTCTATATTCTTGTGAATTTCGAGCAAGGTCACATAGATATATATAGATGGTAATGACATTATCCCAAATTTAATAAATATAGGACGGCAATGCTCCCTGCTGCCTGCATTCCCAAGAATCCGGATTACTTTTTTCTGTTGACGAAAAATCCTTAAAGCATGTGGTGAGTTTCCCCATAAAATTGTGGCATAACTGATGAGTGAATGAAATAGCGAGAAATACGCCAATCTTAAAATGTCAGGGGTTACAAATTGTTTTAAATTTCTGAGCAGGAATACGACGCTGGATACTTTTTTGCTAAGATAGTCAACATGAGACGACCAGTTTAAGGAATTGTCAAGTACCACTCCTAGCATATGGACGTTGACCCCTATCGTTACGTTATTGACAGATGAGAAAGTAATCCTTTGAGTTTTGTCTTGATTAAGTTTAAGTTTATTGGTGTAGAACCATTTTTCAGCTTGTTTCTCACTTTGCACAGACAATTGTAGAGAGCTGTCCAGAGTTTTCGCAGAAGAAAGTAAAGTAGTGTCATCGGCAAATAACACACAACATTTAGGAACCATGTAATGGTACAGGTCGTTAATATAAATAATGAATAGAAGAGGACCTAATACGGACCCCTGAGGGACGCCGTGCACTACTTGTTTGAGCGCAGAATTTACGTTGTTAATGTTCACACATTGTGTTCTATTTTGAAAATAAGATGTGAAAAGACTGAGCGTACAGCCGTATGATTACCTTCCTCAAGCCCCTCGACTATATAGTTAACCACTTTCTGAACGGCTTGAGTTGTAGATTGTTTGCTGCGAAAACCGAATTGGCTAGGATTAAAGAGAGAGTTATCCTCAAAATATTGAACTAGTTTAGCCTTTATAATTTTTTCGAATATTTTGGCAAAAATTGGGATAATTGAAATAGGGCGGTAATTGTCAATAACAGTTTCATCACCTTTTTTAAAAAGTGGAATCACTTTTGTGATTTTAAATTCTTCAGGAAAAACACCAGATTTAAAGCAGGCATTTATAAGCACGGATAAAGGAAATGCAATTATATCCATTACCTCTTTAACTATTTTACTGTTCAAGTCATAAACATCTAGACAACTTGAATTTTTTAAAGACATTATAGCTTCACAAACCTCCTCAGGTGTAACACTTTCAAGATTAAACAAACAAGTTGGAGTTGGGACTGCTTC
This sequence comes from Limonius californicus, assembly GCA_014611495.1. Classification (NCBI taxonomy): domain Eukaryota; kingdom Metazoa; phylum Arthropoda; class Insecta; order Coleoptera; family Elateridae; genus Limonius; species Limonius californicus. Next base: position 11,982 of record JABXWE010001789.1, read on the forward strand.
AAGCAGATCCATCGCGTCATAGTTAGTATGGGGAAGTGACGCAATTAAATTGCTGGCTATTGTAACAAAGTAATCGTTAAAAAGATCCGGTGCAATATCTGGATCAGGTTTAACTGAACATCCTCCATTTCTTTCGGCGTTGATTAGTTTCCAAGTATCTTTTACCTTATTTTCGGAGTTTACAATAAAGCTGTTGTAAGCACATTTTTTTGCATTTATAATTTCAATTTTATATTGTTTACGTAAAGCATTATACTTAATTAGTACATCCGGATTTTTACTAACATTATAAATCAGTTTTACACAGGATAATTTATCTCTTAGTTGCCTAAGGGAATCACTAAACCAGTGAGCAACTGGCTTATTTTTATTAGAAAATTTTTTTATCGGAAAATGTTTATGTACAAGCGATTTAAAATTGTTTACGAGAAACTTGGACATTCGGCTTACGTTAAAGTCTGGGTCGCAAAAGATTGTCCAGTCAATATCTGACAAGGACGCTCTGAATTTTTGTAAGCCATGTATAGTTATCTTCCTCCTATATGTTGGTTTAGGAGCATCTGTGATCGCAGTGATTTTAATAAACTGGCCGCAGTGGTCGGACAGACAGGGATCAACAACACCACACGCATAATTATTAACAGCTAAGTTTGTTAAAATGTTGTCAATGCAGGATGCAGACGTTTTTCCTATTCTAGTAAAGTCTGTTATAACAGGGTTTATACCATAAGAAGATATTACACACATAAGATCTCTTAAATTTGCAGAGTTACTGCTAAAATCGACATTAAAGTCTCCTAAAAGTATCACATTTTTTGAGATAGTAACATATATATCTAATACATTTTCTAACTTGTCTAGGAATAAGCTAAAATCTCCATTGCCAGAGCGGTACACAGTTATAATTATCATTTTGGTTGTTAATAATTCAACACCGCAAAATTCAACATTAATTTCACTATTGTATGGATCTAAATTCAGAGGCTTACATTTAATGTTGTTTTTTAAGAAAATAGATACACCACCATGCTGGAAGTTAGACCTACAGAAATAACTTACAAGCTTGTAACCTGGCACTTTCATTAATTTTAAATTTGTCTCGGATTGCCAGTGTTCCGACATACAGATAGCATCATAATCATACTTGTCCAGGAACATAGAAATTTGGGCCACTTTTTTAGTCAAACACTGTATGTTAATGTGAAAGAAACTAACACTATCACATCGCAGTGCTTTTTCACTATTAACGCGGAGTAGTTTCTGTCTGTCACTATTTTCATAATTATTATGAGCAACAGCTATATTTACAGCTGCTTTGTCGGCTCCCTTGGAAAATCCTTGTTTTCTTGACGTTTCGATCTGAAGATTTTTATGAGAATATTTGACCCCCAAAGGTTCTGATTAAGAATTTTTTTCGCTTCACTTTGTTTAACGCCCAACTTAAAAGATACATTTTGACGTATACATAGGAATACATTTTAACGGTAAGCGATTCGGAATCGACCTGTTTCGGAAATGAAACGTGAAGATCTAATTATTATTTAATTATAAAGTTCAAATTGTTCAGAAAATCAACTAACATATGTATACCAGTGTATACAGGCGGAAATTTGTGTTATTACCAATTAAATCGTGTTTTACGTACTGATTTAAAAATTAATAAATTTCGTTATTTCGCTTACTATAAAGTGCATGCTGTAAGAAGACACTATACGTAAATTTACCATGCCCAGCTGCGAGTTTTTTTTTTAATGAACATACTGTATTGCGATGTATAAAGAATATAATAATAATTTCAGGTACTATCGGGGCAAGTAAAATATGCAATTTACGTGATTACCCATGCATTTCCCAATATAAAAGTGAGTTTGCTTATACCTTGAAATTGAACTAAAGAATAATTGAGACACATTTGTAGGCGTTATTTCAAGTTCCGTCCCAGGGACAACAAATAATTTCCGAGAAGAATATAACTTACTCGAAAAGTGCGATTGTCTGCCAGATTGTGAATATTACAATTACCCGTTCGAATCGTCTGCCAGCAAACTCTCACGAACCTTCACAACAAATAGCGACAGCCTTTAGTAAGTTTATAATTTAAAAACATCAAAATTCTTAAATACTTTAACGTAGCAATTTTCGTATAAAACTGACAGACACAGAGAAGGTACAGAGCTAAGAAGTTTTCAGCGAAGATAATGTGGAATCGAATAAGTTTGAGAATTGGCACTATCAATTAGGGTATAGAGGTAGTAAAGAATTTCAGGCACATATGTTCAAATTCACCGCCCACTTCATTAGTGATTGTAATTTTCTTATGCACTTATTAAGCGACTTCAAAACATCGAAGTTCCATATTATGTTAATAAAATGGAAGTTCAAGAATCTTGAATAAACATTATTCTTCTTCTTCAGAAACTGCACTAATAAGCCATATTTTCTTTATTTGTTAAAATAAGAAAATGAACATGTTTTTATGAATATCTCAGCTCACCATTCAGCCCTTAACCTAATTTTCTTACATTTTCGGTTTTTCCGGTATTGTTTGTTGCAAATACAGCAGCAAGCATATTGTTGCATTTAGTAACTGCACAAAATTCAAGATTCAAACTGTAGGTAAATTGTTTTTCACAAGTGAATATATAATACTATATCGTTAAGCATATCATTTAATAATATGTATCTTGAAAAACTCCTAGAAGGCATCACCGACAAGGTGCAGCCACGAATAAAGTTTTGTAATCTGTGCGCCTCTCTATGATCTCGCGTATTTAATAAATATGGCGTAGAAATATTTCAAAATTTCAATGACTGAAGTTTACTGAATCATTCTGCACATATAAAAAATCAACAGCGTGAGCTACATTTTATAAGGATTGGGTAATTAAATTTTGAATAAACGAGCATTAAAGTTGAAATCTTTAACAATTAGCAGTAGTCATTTTAAAAATAAAAAGTTCGTGGTAAAATTATTCTGTTTTAATTAAAACATTTTTGAGCATTTTTTCTTTCCGTTGGAAAATCATTTTACTTTCTGTGATGTTAAAAACACACATAATTATCTTCTCCACTTTCGAATTGTTTTGTAAAACCCTTAGGGTAGAGGAATTATTGTTTTATCCGACTATTTCAAATTTCACCACAATCTACCACTTTTATTGGGTCCTTCCTTACTGGGAAAGTAATAATGGTAGGTTTTGTGTTTACTGGGTTGTTTGAAACAAAATTTTATGTTATCAAAAATAGAAAAATCTTGGAATAATAAAAAAAATATAACTTATTTTTTAAAACTATTTTGAGTTACGGTGCATTTATAAGAAAAGGAAACATACAATGTGAATGTGCAAATAGTTTCTAAAATATTTTAAGTTTCCGCCAAAACAGACTCTATCTGCATGGGACCTCGATGAGGCAGTGCGGACAAGCGCTGTCAGTCGAGGTCACAATGAAATGAGGCGACGACCGTATTTCAATTAGTTAAATTTAGGATGCAATTTGAATGAATGGATAGCATGTAAGGGACGCTCGCACCCTCCTAAAGTAATGCGAATGCTGTTCGGGTGAGGGCGGTAGTGTAATTGTTAAAAAAAACTATCTACATATTTTCCGATTACAATCCGTTTTATTTAAGGTTCTTGCATTTTCAGCGGTCGCGTAAACGGCGCAAACCAGACCGTTTTCAGAGTCTTCTTCAACGATCTTGTCGCAACAAAAAACACCAAAGTCGAGGCTTACTACTGGCATACCTTATTTGGTAAGTCAACACCAGCACATATCCCAAAAACATTGAAATTTCATAATCCAGTTTCAGCTCTGTTCGGGGGCCTGCTCAGCTTATTTACGGGTTTCAGTTTTGGTACTGTATTTGAATTAGTGTATTTTTTCATAATACGACCTTCAATAAAGATACTACACGGAAGCTTTTCAAATACTAAGAAGATTAGTAAGAAGAATAAAGCCAACGATGAAAGCGTTACTGATGAAAATATCCTTCATCCTTCTTTACAAGAGAGCTTTCCTACATCAATTCCGCTTAAATCTCAAACTAAATCGGTTCATGTTGGTAGGGAAAAGCCAGTGCCTTTTCTACAGTAATTTAAGATATCTTATTTAAATTTGTGAGCTTGGGTAATTATCGTATTACAGGAATTGAAATTAAGTCAACTCTGCAGAAAGGTAAACAACTGTATTCAAAACAGCTGGCGGCAAATTACAACATCATTATCCTTTAATAGCAAACCTTTCTCCCCTGTTTTCCACAAAATTTGTATTTATTAACCCAATTAATGCTACCAAATACCATAATCATCCAATCCGCATTGCCTTTCAATTTCCGCCTTTCAATATACATACATACACCCAAGCAAATAAAACACTTGCCTTTATTAATGTATACAATCGTAATCACACATAACCTAGATTGCACTGTTTTTCAAAAAACGATCAATAAACTAAGCAACCAATGTTACAGGTATCGAAAGGTTGATTAGCACAAACAGAAATTTGAGATTTTTATTATAATATTGCAATATACAGGGAGTTCGAACTGAAACAGTCCGCCCTAAATAACTTTGTAAATGTTGATAAAATTTAAAAAAATCGACGAAACAGGTCAACAATAGTTGGAAGGGAGACATGTATGTCAGCTATCCTAGCTTAAGATGTTATGCCTGTTTCAACGAAACGATGTAGCACTACTATATATGTGTGATAAGAAAGGGTTAAATTATTCGTTTTTGTTAAATTCCAGCAAGAAACAGAAAAAAAACTCCTATAAGAAACAACATATATTGTCTTAAGACTTTTACTTTTTACTTCATATTACGATATTTATATTAACGTTGTTACCCCAAAACTACCGTACATGTTTGGAGAGAATTTCCAAGTTTTATAGCATTTAGAAGGAATTTTCTGTAGTGTAAAAAGTATTACATTATAAGTACATAACAGTGACTACCTTTAATTACAGAGTTAATGTTAATGATATTATTAATACCATTTTATTTCTCGTTTGGTTTTGTTTTACGCGTATAACATTGACACTTTCTAAAATATTAAATCTTTTTAGGTTAAAAAGTTGAAAACTTCAACGCCAAAAACATTTTTTCCTTTCCGTTACAGTTTTCGATGCTTTGTTTCAGTAGATAAGAAACATCGTGCTAAAAAAAATGAAGTAAAAATTACTAATCACTTTTCATAAAAATTAGTTTATTATTTTCTAACCGCGCTTGTTAGTCTCTAATTGTAAAATGTTTTCAGTTCACCCTTACGGATAATATTGAATTAAGACTTAAAAATAGACGGACTATATAGCACGTTCAAAAATGACGAACAATCAACGATTTATTACGTGGGGAAATTGAGTGAATTTTAAAATATTTTTTTATTTCTCCATGACCAAATTTTCATAATATTTGCGGTCCGTGTCTGCATTTATTTTCACTAAAGCTATTAATAACCTGTAAAATAATAATAATCCCAATTTCAACGATATTTATTATTATTATATTTATTTCGGTTTTATACGTATTTCGACATGTAAAATGTCCTTTTAAAGAGCAATTATTAACGTTATAAGCATTTGTAGTTAGGGAAACAGCACACTGAATCTTGATTTCAGACTTGGCTTTGGTTTTCTACTCCAAAACTTCCAGTAGCCGGGAATGTATGAGCTCAATTTGCTCATTCATTAAAGGTGTATTTGTTGAAGTGTGTTTGTGAATTTGAAGTACCTCGAGTATATCCAATTTACGTTTATCATCATCGAAGTGTTGTTATGTTCATTTGATTTTGTGCCCCTCTGGATTAGAGTCATACTTTAATTGACGCTTCGTAGGAATCAAAATTCTATTTTAATTGCCGTTCTTATGTCGATAACAGTGTTCGTAAATTTTCTTTTAAGATTGAGTTATGGGGGCCAATTCCGCAAAGCCTTGAAGTTTCCCTTTGTGGACTAGAATTTTCGTTTAAAAACAATTCTCGGAAATGTTTACTCTTAGAAATCGCACGTGTTATTCCTTCGAGAACAATTGCATCATATTTCTCTATGTGGTGTAATCTTTTTGGGGAATCCAGGTTCGCGTTGCGTGGAGTTCTTCAGTCAGCTTTCCCTCTTCGCTAGACTCCGGTCTACCCAATTCCATCGACGGGGACCATGAAATAATAAAGTACTGCAGGGGCGGCTTATGTTTCCGATGGGTATCCATCGTGTGTATTTTCGTATCGCTGTATCACCATGGAGTGAACAGAATATCGACAAGTGTCGGATTTAAAGAAAACATGCTGGAATTTTTATCTCTGGAAAGGCAATTCATTGCGAATTTGCCGATCGCCTTTGGCGGATTAGTTGCGAACCCATTCGTTGTTCCTGTACCTGTGCCGTTGCTGCGACAAACTATGAGGGCTGTGCAGCAAATATTTCCCCAAGAACGTCTACCTTTTTTCCCGGATCTGAGAATACTCCAGAATTGTGCCTGCCTCTCTCTCGATTCCATTCACCGAAATTCAAGCTAAACTGACCAGTTTGTGTGTGTTGTGAAAAAGAAACCTTTTACGCGTTAACTTGCAAAATTCTAAGTGATTGAACCCTTTTTTTATGCAACAAGAAGCGACCTTCAGTAGCAGATTGTCCCTTTTTGTATTACTAAATGTAAAAAGTAATTATATATATTGTATTATTCGTGTAAACTCCGACGCCACTGGCCACGTAGTCGTTTGGACAATTTAAATAACGTACGCCAGCGACGGCGAGTCCCTCCTCTTGAGCGCTCAAATTAACTATTTGTAATGTATAACTATTAAATTACCATTTGCCGTCATTTTTGTATTGTCAGTTCTAGTCGTTCAGTTATATGTGTTTTAAAATTCATTACATCTTTTATTATTTTGTATTTGTATTTGTGTATGCATGAATTTTGCAAGCTTTCTAAACAGGAGGGAGGCACAATAAAGGTGATTTCAATTCCCGTCGGCTTCTTGGCCTTCCACGAGAACCTCCAATCAGCTGTAATTTGGAAGGTGGAGCCCACTAATTTTGACCTACTCTGTACACAACCAGTAAGATTTACTATTGTAAGCGATTTCCGTGAACCCCCCTACTTCTCTGAGGTAAGCTGCAGGCTTTTTTCCACCTATCCGGTTGCGGGTCGACGAAAAAGCTCGTTTGGCCTGTAACGAGATTTTATTCTGTTCACTCCACGGTGATACAGCGTTACGAAAATACAAGCGATGGATACCCATCGAAAACGTAAGACGCCCCCGTGATGGGATTGGGTAGACCGGAGTCTAGTGAAGATTAAAAGCTGACTGAAGAACTCAGCGCAACGCGAACCTGGATTCCCCAAAAAGATTACATCACATAGAGAAATATGATGCAATTGTTCTGGAAGGAATAACACGTGCAACTTCTAAGAGTAAACATTTCCGAGAATTGTTTTTAAACGGCAAATCTAGCCTACTAAGGGAAACTTTAAAGCTTTGCGGAATTGGCCCCCATAACTCAATCTTAAAAGAAAAATAACGAAAACTGTAATCAACATAAGAACGGCAATTAAAATGGAATTTAGATCCTATGAAGCGGCAATTAAAGTATGACTCTAATCCAGACAGAGTGGCACGAAATCAAATGAACATATCAGTGTAAGAATGTTATTATATTGTTTGATGACAATGGATGGTTGTGTTCTAGTAAGTGTTTAGCGTAGTTAAATCTTTCTGGATATTTGTATTTGTATAAGCGTATATGTTCTTTGTATCTGATATCAAAATGTCTAATTGTCTGACCTATGTACAAAATTACAATGTGAACAGTTTAATTTATAAGTACCTGATTTTAACAAATCGTTAGTTGTATCTTCTGTGTTGAATGAAGTGTTTCTTGTTGTTTTATAAATTACCTTAGATGTACTTGTACTGATTAAAAATTTAGCAATTTTCTCCGATGTACCATATTACCAAAATGAATGAAAATATATTTAACATTGTCAGTGTGGTCTTTTGAATATATTCTTGGAATTGCTAATTTATAATCTTTCTTTTTGATTAGTGTGTCTGTCAGTTTTGTGTTGTATCCATTACTGTGTGCAACTTGTTTAATAATTGAAATTTCTTTGGTATAATCATTGTTATTTAAAGCAACTGTTAGAGCTCGATGTATCAATGACCTATAGGCTGCTAATTTATGTGTTTTATGGTGACATGAGTCCTGTGGTATTGTGATATCTGTTTGTGTAGGTTTTCTATTAATGGAGTATTCGAGTTTGTTTTTAGAATTAATTTTTATGGTTAAGTCTGAATAATTAATACATCTGTTTTGTTCTGTTCCTAATGTAAAATTTATGTTTGAGTATAGAGTATTAAGAAACGTTAAGAAAACACCATTAAACTCAAATGAACTATTAAAGAATGCTAAAATATCAATATAACGGAACCAGAATATAATTTTCTATAATTGCCTTGATTAATAAATGCGATCTTCTAAATATATTAGCTAAAAGTGGCGAAACTGGACTTCCCATTGATAAACCTTCTTTCTAAAGATAAATTTCATCATTAAAAGTAAAATAATTTTGATTAATGCAAAGTTCGAAGAATTGCATCAACTCATTTAGTTTTGTTAATTCAACATTTTTGTTGAGAAAAATATTATTTAACAAAGGAATACACTCTTGAGGAATTATTTGTGAAAACATATTTGCTGACATCGAAACTAACTAGTTTGCATTGTACTGGTAAACTTAAACTGGACAACTCATTGGTTAATTCGGAAGAATTTTTGACTGAATATTTTCGTGTGTATTCTAAACTAGTAGGTAACTATATTATTTAATGTTTTTGGTGGTTGGGTGCGTTTATGTATGAGACCATCGATCTAATAGGCATTTGGAGTTTATGTATTTTTATTAAATCGTATAAGATCGGTGGTTGTGAGTTTTTTCTTTTTTTCGTAATCTGTTAAGATAACAATACAGTTATTTAGTGTTTGTTTTAGTTTTCGTGATTTTTGTTCGTGGGATCTCTATTTAAAGTTTCCAAATTTGAAGTTGTTATAAAATTATTAACTTCCTGTATGTAATCATCTTTATTTAAAAAGACTAAAGTATTACTTTTATTTGCTTTAACACAAATTAAATTGTTGATTCTGATTTTTTCTTTAATTAACGCAAGCAATAAATTATTCTGAATTTGTTTAAGTTTTTAGACTAGCAACTAATAGAAACGAACTTCACACACCACAGCAAACATCTATTGATTTTAACTTAAAATTGTTTCAAATATAGACCTATTGAATATTCCCTATTATTCAAGGTAAAGTCAGCTATTATTTCGACATCGAAACTGAACATATTAAAAAGGCTACTGGTCATGTTAAAATGTAAAATAAAGAAATTTAACTTATTTCAATTATAATTGAAATCTATTTGTTTTCGATAAGATATACGAAAAAAATACTGTAGTCGTGTTTAAAACTACCTCTGAAAAATTAATTGGTTTGGTGGGATTCTGTTTACCTATATTATTCCATGCGAGTTGAAATTCGTATTTATTCAGATATATGTAACTACATATTTTATTAACAATTTATAAAAACTTGACAACTATGCAACATTTTGCAAACTCTTAAAGATAGAAAATTTCTCACAATGTAAAGCATACTCACATGTTCGCGTATTATGTACTACTACTTAATGGCAATTTTACATATAACTACAATATTTTCTCCCAGACCATATTTGAATGTATAACGTCAATAGCGTAACGCTAAGTTTAAAAAAGCTGATATCTTTATACGTTACGTTCAAATACGCCTTACTACTATAAACCTAAGGCCGCACTGCAAGTGGGTAGTGGGTAGCTTGGAGGTTAGGGGGTAGAGGCTAGTGAATAGAGGGTGGATATACTTCGGTCGCACTGCCCGATGGAATAATCTAGATACCAACGTAGATTCTAGTGTGAAACTGTCGGTCGTGCGTTGAACATGTCCCTCCCAAAATTTTCCAAAATACTTCTTCTTTGTGATAGCCCCTTCCTCAGGTATATGATGAGCAATAATAGGAGGTCGTGGGTGCACGAGTACAACTTGGACAGAGACTGCGACGGTGAATTTCTGCGAGTTTATAGGAAGATGAGAAATTACCCAGATAAATTTTTTAATTATGCACGGATAAGTGTACAGCCTTTTGATCATCTTCTAAGTAAAGTCCAAGACAAATTGGAGAGAACGTCCACAAATTTCAGAGAAGCAATTTCTGCAGAACAGCGCGTGATTCTAACAGTAAGGTTAGTTCTATTTATATTCTTTTTATTATTTTATTTATTTGTTGTACATAATAATACAACCATGTTTTGTATGACAGAAAGGAGTTTATTATCCATCATTTCTGAAAGAAATTAGAATTTCTTTCAATGAAAAAATGTAAAATACTATTAACGTATGGTATTTATTCAAAATTCAAATAAATAATAGTATAATATTATTATAATTATAAAAATTCCATTGGCGTCAAATTGGTGTACATCGGTTGTGGTGCAGGAGATGGAGTAGATGAAGTTTGATATGGAACACTGTCAGCAGATATAGATGATGCAGAGGGTGGACGATAGTACTGTGATGACTGCTGATACGGCGTCGTCATTCCTGTTCCATTACTGATGCAGTCTCTGATTGCACCTGAACCTAGCTGCATTTGCTCATGCTCTGCCAAAATCAAAACTTGAATTTTTGACCGAAGCCGGAGTTTTTGCATAAGAGTAAATTCCTGCATATATGGAAGCAGACTTTTGAAAAATAGCAGATCTGGGTTGTCGTCTTCACTGATTCCCCCCTCGAGTAGCTTTATCTTCCGTCTCTCAATATCGAGTATTTCTCCGCCTCTACTTTGTATGGATCCTTCGGTTCCGGCGTTCAGTTTTCGTTTATTGATATTAGCTCTTCTGGTACGAAAATCAACCTTTTTCCAGTTTGGGAGTTGCCCTTGTCCTTGTTAAGAGCCGGTTTTGCGTTTGAAGTTCCTGGCTGACCTGCCGAAGCAACTGGTTTGTCTGCCATTGCCAAATCAGACATTATATTAGTGTCAGTGTCGTTCTCTGATAGTACTACTTCTGATACAGACGAATCCTGAAAATTTTCTGCATCAAAACCGTTATTATTGGCCATAGTTTGATCGGACAATTCTGAGGCTTGTGTCGAAGCTAGGCTGTTCTCCTTTGCATCGTATGAGGGCATCAAAACATCCCTAAGGAACAAAAGCTGGTTGTAAAATACCCATGTGCTTGTGGTTTTGGTGCATTCACCACTTCCAGATCTTGGTTTATCCAACTCACGCAGCTGTGACATAAAGTAAGCGCGGAGATTCTTCCATCTGTTGTTGGCAGTATTCACTGAAACAGAACAAAAACTATAGTGTAGTTACGAATGTAAAGAACAAAGGTTTTACTTTTGATTGAAATTTTGTGTTAAATATTAATTATTATTGTTATTTTCCTTCCAGGTTCCTGGCAACTGGGGGCTCATTTACTTCATTTCAAAATGGGAAAGAAAACAGCATCGGAAATCATTATTGACACATGTATGGTTTTATGGAATGAGTTGAAAGATGAGTACATGCCAACTCTCACAACAGATATGTGGTATTCAGTTGCAGATAAGTTCTATGAAAAATGGAATTTTCCTAATTGTATTGGGTGCATTGATGGAAAGCATATAAGAAGGAGAGCCCCTTCTAAGAGTTGATCAACATATTATAACTACAAGCAGTTTTTCTCCATTCTTCTTCAAGCAGTTGTGGATGCCAACCGCAAACTAATTGCTATTGACATAGGTACTCCAGGGAGACAAAGTGATGGTGAGAATTTTCGGACGTCTTCTCTCTTCCGTCGACTAGAGGCAAATGAACTACATGTTCCAGAAGACAGATATCCCCCTTTTACAGATGCAGAAGCGCCATTTGTGCTCCTTGGTGATGAAGGCTACCCTTTACTCCCTTACTTGATGCGACCTTATCCTGGCAGGGAGTTGGATGATCAGAAGAGAATTTTTAACTATTGCTTGAGTCGTGCAAGGAACAGTGTTGAACGTGCTTTTGGCTTAATGGCGGTTAAATGGAGACTGCTGAACAAGTCAATTAAGACAAGCAATGTACAGCACGCAGTTGACATGGTGAAGGCAATTTGCACTTTGCACAACTACGTTCAGACACATGATGGGCTATAACACTCCACAACAGGGCCAGACAACAGGCAGAAGGGATGAAGACATAGCACCTGTAAACCATCGCTCCCCAACAGTTGCACTCAGAACCCGGGAAACATTCAAGGCCTACTTAAATGGTGTTGGTGCAGTTCCATGGCAAGAAGACTATGCTCTTCCGGAAAATATCATTCGTCGACACAACAAGAACCAAAATAATGCGCCATAGTTGGTGTATTTTATTATTAATGAACACCTTGTATATTTGTAAATTTTTACGAAATGTATTTTATTCCGAAAATAAAGACACATTAAGATAATAAACATAAAATTTTACCTACCATCAACGCCAACTTCCTTGGCAACTTCTGCCCATAACGATTTGAGGATTTTAGAATTCTTCCGCAATTCGTCTGCCGGGTCCCATATTGCTTTCCTCTTGTAAACGGCCGAGATCAGCATTTCTTCCATGATTGAACGGGTGGTGGCTAGCTACAATTATCAAACACGACTGATTCCCTTGCTACCCGCTTGGCGACTCGCTAGGCTAGTTGGGTAGGTTGGAGGGAGCAATGCGGCCGGTGCCAATCCGGCAGCATATGACGGAAACGTATCTCGCGGGTTACTCGGTGGGTTGCTTGGCGAGTCGCCACCCACTACCCTCCAGGTAAACAACTTCTACTGCGGCCGCACCTTAAGGGCTCTAACTCTAAGGAGTAGAGCCTGCAACCAGTCATACACATGAAATTGGGTAGGAATTTAGGAAACTTTTGCTTAATTTCCTGTTTTTATTTATAAATTTGAAGTAATTCTCTCCGAAAAAATAAATTCTCAACATCAAAACAATTAGTTTTGCAGAGCTTGCTTTCCTCTAATTGGCGTAATTAATTACAGAACTTTTTTTTGTGATATTAATTTTTAATTCGTATTTCCAAAACTAATACTTTCCAGAGAAAAATCGCCCTGAAGGCCTAATTCGAAACATATTTTATCGTATAAAAAATATCGATAAATGCGTTAACGAACTGCTTCCTAGAAAACGCTTATCTACCAAGCCTATCTTTTTCTAAAATGTTGCTATCTTAGTATGAGACCATAGTAAGTAGTGACGTGAAAATAAAAACTCAATTTTCGTTAAAATACAAAGCAGTCTATATTTGTAAATGGTGTAAAACTTTTATAAAACTACTGACGAATAATTACAAATGGACAAATTTCTTACAAGAAAATCATTGCGAAGAACTCATGTAAACATCTCGTATACATTGCTGACGGCACCTTCTGGAATCGATTAGTTCCGGTAAAAGGGATTTCATATAAAATTCGTGCAGATTATTTACCATTTGTTCTTTCCAAAAAGTGTCATCTCTGTAAATTACAAAAATGAGTACAACACTACTAACGTAAATATATTTTTTAATTAATATTTTAAATTGATATGTTTTCGTGTCCCAGAATTATTAATTTATTATTTATTTTCATGGGTTGTAAGGTCATTTAATAATTCTAAATTCTTATTGTACCAACGTTTCGGTAAAGTTTTTTGCCTTTTTCGGGATTTCTATTTCAAAATGTATTAGTATTATTGTTACAATATTTTAACTTCAAATTATGTAAATATGTATGTTAAAATTTTTTAGAGGTAATAAAGAAACCCCGAAGAAGACAAACAAACATTGCCGAAACGTTAGTACAATAAGAATTTAATATTGTTAAACGACCCTGTTACCCACGTAAATATAATCATGAATTATAATTTTTAAAATGCAGTTAATAGTATGTACGTGTTTATTATAATTTACCTTCTAATCGCCTCCTTTGCCCTTGGTAATAATAATTGTGGTTCCGCTTCAGAAAAATTCTACTATTGTCTGTAGTACAGTAATCTACCTTGAGCTGAATAATGCATCTAAAGGGGAAAGATTTCCACTTTTTTCTGAACTTTTTATTTCTACCATAGCTTGTTGTTTACTAATCCATCAGGAGAGCACCCAAGGAAAGGAAATTCTTCGTCTATAATAAAACCGCTTTGTGTCATATAACTTTGTATTGATTTGTTATCGATTCCACTAGCAATATTAGAAAAATTGAACACTTACTCGATTTTTTCGTTTGCATAGTTCTTCTTCGTCTTCCACGAAATCTTTGTAAATATTGACCAGGGCCTCCATTACACAGTGTCCCCATAATGGCACACAAGCAATTTCCTTTTGTATTGTAGGATATGGATGCCGCTTTGCATCTGTTTATGAGAACCTTTTAATGAAAAATTAGAGTCATAAGCTGCTGTCGTCGTCGTGCACTGCGTTTCGGAAAGTGAAAGTAGGTGTTAGAGTTAAGTATTTCTTACTTCTAGGGAGGAAATGGCTAACCTCGTATTACGTATAAATACATAATTTCCAGTATGTGCCTTCGCATTTGTAATTTGTGTGCATTAAACAATTTCTGCACTGAAATCAATAAACATTTCAGTTTACACTGTAAAACAGCTATTATTTATCATTTTGAAGACTATACGATATTAACTCACGAATTATAAATGTCAGTCAAATAAGAACTGTAATATTATAAATATAATTTCAGTTACAAGATATTACTTACTACATTATAAAACACTGAAGAAAATTGAATTTCTACACCGCAGTTGTTGTTCGATCTTTCGCGTAAATGTAATAAAATTCCGCTTGCAGCGTAAATTGTTATAAAAGCTCCTTACTCGGTTCTCTGTTGGTACTTTATTCTAAACTTTGAGAACACCATTTTCTTTTACTCATCCCGCTGAAACTTTTTCCAATTACTTTTCGAAGATATTTTTATAATGATGGAACGGAGAAATAAAGGAGTCAACGTCAATAGACATAGACAATGATAATTTTAAGATTAGTTTGAAGATAGAATAGGAAAATATTACCACTGTATACTCACAGTTTCCGGTGGAGAATTGTCTAACTAAGAAAAATAACATCAAAATAAAGAGAATCTTCCAAAGAGTGATGGAAGAAACCATGATCGGGATAACAAGAAAGGACAGATATAATATAGACAAACTCAAAGCGGTAACTAAAGTTACCAACGGCGGCAAGGTAATAACAACCCTAAAATGACGATTCACAAGGCACGTTGTAAAAAGCAATTTGAAAATAAGATTTGACAGCTCTGAACGTTTCCTCGAGAAAACATTGGCAATTCTCCAAACGAGTTAACTAAACAGTTTAATTTTTCTTCTCATACAAAAACTTATTATAAGAGACCTTAATTCACTGTAGATAGTGTACGGTGGTATATTATCTCAGATAGAATACGTCGAGTGCCGACCTATTATGTTTCACCGATCTGTAGGTCATTTAATTCTGCACTTGTGTGCAGTCATCTACTGTTCAAGCGGGTGTGCAGTCATCTACTGTTCAAGCGGCTTTGAACATTACCACCGAGGACATAAAGCCACATCGCTGTGACGTAATAATGACGTGACCCAACCTTAGTAGTCATAACCGAAAAGCTACCTAACCTAAAACCGGCTTCTAGCCAGGTAGACGTTAGCACTTTCTCTGTCAGCTAATTACTGCCCCGAATTATTGCTAAGGGAATAATGATTAAGCAGACACACATTATCTACTCATATTCATTATACTACTGTTTCCAACAACTACTTACATCTGGCCTCGGTGGTCTAGTGATTAGCGTATTTGCCTTTAGATGCAAGGGACGCGGAATTGAACCTGGCCGAGGTCGATGAGATTTTTCTGTCGGATAAGAAGTAAAGCCGTAGGTCCCGTGCCACTGCGATGTGTGACACGTTAAGAATCACTACTGGAGTTGGAATTACCCCAGTTAGGCAAAATTCTTAGTCAGGGTGTACAATGAGCCAATGATGGCTGCAGTGCTTAGACATGCTTGGAAAACCGCGTCGTAGATCTCGCTCCTTTAAATACAATACAATACAACAACTACTTACATTATACACGAATCTTGTATAACAACAATAATAGGACTCGGTACTTGTAAACCACATAATTATAATGCCAAGTAGATAATACGTAACCATTTGGGTAAACACATATAATACTTCACGGAATAAAAACCATAACCTCGTCAGGGATGCCACTGCTTATATATTTACTGATATTGCCATTGCAGCCCATATTTATGTAAATACATATAAATGATAACACTAAATTCGCATCTTGCCTTAGCTTAGGTGATAATCGCATCGCAATCGGTTAGTAGGTTCGCAAACGCTATTAATTTGTCATTACCCTAAACATATGCAAGCTTACGCCTAGTTGCCACTGCCTCTTGTAGACTGTCGTTGCTGACCCTTGTTAAGACCGCGTGACCCCTTGGTTTTCCCACAGATTCCAAGAAACACTTGTCTGCACGGCTTTTCCTTCAAACGTTTATAATCCTTCCCAGCTGTTATAGAGCCGACAGAAGCTATGTATATTTTATTAAATATTTATTTATTGAGGGTACATTTAAGTAATATTCATAATAGGCAAAAACCGTTATATACTTTAACTGCGTAAAGTATATAATAAGAGCTTTAAAATGTTATGTTTTATCTCCTGCGCTACGGCAAATCAAGAGATTTTGTTGCCTTCTGTACAATAATAATTAACAGAAACATAGTAGATATAGTTGATTTAGTTATACTAATATCATAACTGTAACTGTAACAAAAATATCAAATGTTATGTAAGTTTGATTTTGCCGCTTCATTTGAATTAAAGTTTTATTTTAATTGCCGCCCTGTAGCCGATTACTATATTGTTATTTCCCGAATACAGTTTTGTGAAACTTTTTTTGGTATCATGTAGAAGTGCCGATTAATATTTTGTCTACGCGTTTGATCTGCCCTTGAAGGGAGTCCTACGTGTTAAACTGTTCTAGAATCCTTGCAATATGATGAAATCTTCCAGCTGCTGGATACTTTGGTTCGTTTTCTCGAGAGTCGAATTTAACATCTTCTTAGACCCGGTTGCTTGCGATAAACACCGTAATCAAGTACTGCAGGGGCGGCTTCGGTTTTCGATGGGTATCCATCGCGTGTAGTTTCGTATCGTTGTTTTCACCGTGGGGTGAATAGAACCATCGACAAGTGTCGGATTTAAAGACACACCCTGGATTTTAACCCTTTGAAGGCAATTCATTGCGAATTTGCAGATCGCCTTTTGCGGATTATTATCGAGCCAATTTCTTGTTCCTCTGCATGTACCGTTGCTGCAACAAACTAGGAAGGTTATGCAGCGAATATTTCGTCTCGAAATTTCCTAAAGAACGTCTGCCTTTTTCCGGACCTAAGAACACCCCAGATTGTGCCTGCCACTCTCTCTACTCCCTACCGAAGAAAACACAGGTAAAATAAATAGTTAATGTGTGTTGGAAAACTTTTTCCGAGGTTCATTTGAAAGTTTCAAGTGCTGAACCTTTTTCTTAATGCAATGTAAAGCGACCTTCAGTCGCCAGTTGTCTTTTCTTCTTTTGGTTAACTGGAAAGTGTAATAATAAATTGTATTAAATTGTAAACTCTGAGGCCACTGGCTGCGTAAATCTGTTCTAAGAAATTTAATATCGCGAACCTTTTTCAGTTCGAACGTTCCAACAAAATCTTGTAATAAACTATAAATATTATCATTGTCAATTGTTACTGGCCAATCGTACTTTTCCGACGACCGGTAACCAGATGGATGGAACAAGGCCTACAGCTTAGCTCAGAGGAGTAGGGGGAGTTCGTGAAAATCGCTTACGGGAGAAAATCTTTAGTTGTGTACAGGGTAAGTCAAAGTAAGTGGGCGCCACCTTCCAAATCCAGTTGATTGTAGGTCCTCGTGGAAGGCCGAGAAGCGAGCAGCTTACGAGAATGGAACTCACCTTTATTGTGCCTCCTCCTATATATTTAAACTTGCAAAATTCATGCACACAAATACAAAATGCAATAATTAAAGATATAATATTTCAAAACGCATATAATCAAATTAATGGAAACGACAGTACAACGAAAATGACAGGCAAAAGTGATTTTATAATTCTAGATTACAACTGAGTATTTTGAACGTTCGGGAAAGGGAGAACTCGCCGCCCATGGCCAACGGTATTTAAAATCTTTCAATAACTTTGTGTGGTCAGTGGCGTCGAGTTTACAGGAATCACACAATATTTATAGTTACTAATTTTACAGCAGCACAGAAAAAGAAAATGACGATCGGCAGCTGAAAGCCGCTTATTATTTATCACAAAAAGAGGTTCAAACACTTAAATTTTGCAAGCTGGCGCGAAAAGAAAGGTTCTTAATTTCGCAATACAGAGAACTAGCTTCTTTACCTTGAATTCCGAAAACCAGGGGGACGAAACGTTGGTAGGTACGCTCCTGTGGAAGCAGATTATTCCCAACAGGATCAGTTGAATTATTTCCAACGGGGACAGTCGACGTTGAGGGCAACAGGAATTTCAAATGCTTGTAACACCAACAGACCCAACAATCACCTTTTCACGGGTTCAAACGCTTTTATCCGAATGAATCGAAGAAAAAAGCAATCACACTTGATTGTTCTGTAACCCAGCTACACTGTTAAAACTGATATAGATCCGACTTGACTTTATCGAAATGATACTAATTGACTAAAGCAATATTCGGTACGATACTTAATTTAACAGGTGCCGCGAAAAAACCCACTCTACATGAACGTTCGTCTCAAGCTTGTTACCTACTTTATTTTTGTAACGACCCTGCACTTCTCCAAAAAGAAATTGCACCATATTTCGAAACGTTATGAAAAGTTCTAGAATAAGGGACACGTGAGTTCTCGGAAGTGCTTAAGGTAACGCGCGAGAAAAAAAAACATTCGGCAATTTTGAGCCTACAAACAGGGAACTGTCAACATAACTCAAACTTAGAAAGACGCAACATAACCAAAACTGTTAACATACAAACGGCAATTCAAATAACATTATAAATTCCTATAGAGCGGCAATTAAATTAAGAAATTAATTTCTAGAGAGCGGCAAATTTTAACAGAACATAACACCATGTAGTCTTTGTTATTGTATTGTGTCACCTATTTCAAACAGTTGAATTATATTTGTCTTGAAATTTACCTCATTTTTTATTTTTGTGTATTTTTATCTTTGTGTGTATGAACTTTGCAGCTTTACATATAGGCGCCCGTTAATTTTAACCTACCCTGTACACAACTAGTAAGATTTCCCTCCCGTAAGCGATTTCCGTGAACCACCCCTACTTCTCCGAGCTAAGCTGTAGGTCTTTTTCCACCTATCCTGTTGCGGGTCGACGAAAAAGCTCGTTTGGCACAACACAAAATACATTCACAATTTCTATTACATCAAAAATCTGGTTTCTTACTGTTAGATTTATTAGGTTAAATAGTGTATAATAAAATGTACTTCCTAAATAATAGAGAGATTCGTAATTTCATCCCAGTTCTCTCATAAGCTCGGCAGCGTATATGAATTAATTTTATTTTGCAATTCTGTTCAATGTAAATCTTACAAGATAATATTAAAAATAAAAGGCACGCTCAAAAAATGAGTATACAGGAATCCAAAATTGTACCAGAGTATTCTATAATAATATTTCTGGGTCAATATATACAAAAATTGTATATAACCATACATTTTTAACAGTAGAGAATACTCAAAGTAAATGTGTATGTATTGAATGTAACATTAAGCACGATGAATCTACGCTTTTCTATTAGATCTTATACTCATAGCATCATACTATTCTTGCGACACCACAGTGCCATTCTTTAGTAGTTCCGGCGTGCCTGTAAAAGTGATATGAAACAAAAAAATAGTCTAAACGATTTTAATCATGTGATCGTTATGACCATTCGACAGCTGCGTTTAGGCCAGTTCAATGGTAATTCAGATATTAACGTCATAAATATATCTTTACCCTTTAATATCTTGGTAAGAAATAAGTTTGAGTCATATATTAATTTAAACTTTGTTCCTATCACAGTGTTGTGCAATTTTCAAACACTCTATGTATGTTATATTATATAAATTGTTTACATATTTATAATAGATAGTTTATAGAAGAAGAAGGTTGCTTAAATGTATAATGGTATTTACTTCCTGTTAATATCTGAAATAAAAACAAGGGTGTTGTGAGTAATTCTAAGTCGTACATGAAAACAAAGAATACATTGTAATATAAAGTTTCCACCAAAAATATTCTAACAAACCAGTGGCACTCAACACGTGGAACACTGTTATCAATTTCACAAATGGTAAAATTCAAAGCAGTACCATCTCCTATTTTTGAAATACTTAGTGCACTTTTTAACTTGTACCTTATATAGCATTATCTCTACTTATACTGCTGCCAAACATTCAATCACATTAAGCAGAAAGAACACCTGAAACAATAAATTGGTTTAGGATATCTTCTGTATAACGATTTTAACGATCTCTTTGAAATGCGTTACTTCCGAAGATCTTCTTTTCGAGCAGCCTCAGTCCACTTACCAAAAAGCAATAGTGCGTGACCTCTAGCACGTTTTTACTTTCCCATACCTTATAGGTATAGGGTAAGTATTCAAATCATGAAAATTTTCGAAATCGAGATTTTAACGGATATATCCGTTTTGGGTCTCTAGGAACCCAAAAAAGTGGTTTTTAAAAAATGTCTGTCTGTGGGTGGGTACGTATGTACGTATGTACGTATGTGACGCTCCTACAGCCGAAAGTATTGCTCCGATTTTGATGCGCTTTGGAATGCGGGGGTGTATCGAAAATTCATCAAAAAAATAAGCTTTTCAAAAAAATCCGAAACCGGAAGCGGAAGTTACGCATGTTTTTTTGGTATCACTTTTTTCGTGATTACAATTTTGAAACTTTTATCGCGGATAACGATAGAGGGTCATAAGACAAATCTGTTAGTTTTTTGCCGAACTCGCTAGCTTTAAAATGAAGGGCGCTATGATTTTTTAAAAATTTTGAGTTTAACGCCCAATTACTCGAAAACGGATGAATCGATTCAAATGATTTTTATTTTCTGAATAGTATATGAAGGGTAAAATGAGGTGATATAAAAAGTTTTTTGAAAAATTATAAGGGGCCTAAATTACGAATTTTCAAAATTTTGGAAATTTTCAAAAAATTATTTCTCAAAAACTGCTCCAAGGAATTTTTTTAAACTTCATATGTCGACAGACCTCGCAAGGGGCTATCGATATGTTTTTTTGAAGAACTCCGTAATTTTCCTGTGGCGCCCTCTACGAAGCTTGGAAGTTTGAAACTTCAAACTCCTTTAATTAATAAACGAAAAAAGATAGGAAGCTGGGGTTTTCACTGAATCGCTCAGTACGTAATGGAGCATATGAATATGCAAAGAAATATTACACTCGTGGATATATGTAAACGCACCGGCCCCCTCCCCCCTCTTTTTTTGAAAAATATTTTTTTTATTCTAACGGTTGTTATTTGTTTGCGTCAAAGAATCTTTTTCCGCGAAAATAAAAAAATGGATTTTTTATGCCCTACAAAATATAATTTCCAGGGACTTAGAAAATTTTACCTCGGTAGCAACAGCGATCGGTACTAGTTAAGACCGCGCGACGTATATAGTAGAGAATGAAGTATGCCTGGTTGCATATTAAAAGGAAATTAAGGGGCACCGCAGATATTTGGCGGGAATTCTTACAAACCTTGTAAGTCTGTTCGTTACGAGGCAAGGTTTTAGGATAGCACTTGAACAACCGTTTTGAGGAAAATAACTCTACTGTTGAATAAAGATGATATGAACAGTTTCCAGTATGGGAAAGTCCAGGGAGGCAGTCGCGTCCACTTATTCGTCTTTCATTTGGACTATAGTTCCATGTTTTCAATGACTTTAGGTTTCCATACCATATTATGCTGTTCTACGTTCTTAATCGAGGTAGGTTGGAACCTTGATAGTTGTTCCAATTCTTTTGAAAGCGTCAGTTTCTTAATTATTTATTTAAATTGTGCTATTGGGTATTGTTCTTTGGGTTTCTGTACACAACTAAATCTCTAGGTAATTGTGGTTGGTTATATTTTAATTTCAAAAGGTTCCTAGACGAACACTGCTAATTAGAAATAAAATATTTCAATTGGCACAATTGATATACAGCGTGTTTCACTTCTCACCTTTATACTGCTGTATCTTCTATATTCTTTTTCGATCGATTTCACAATTTGGTCAATTATACTAGCCTTTAAATCGGTTATTTTTGTAATTATGAAATTTTTTTACTATAATCCAGTAACCTACTACGATCAAAAATAAATGCGAGAAATGAAAAAATTACAGTATCCCTAATTTCTTTGGAAACAGTTATTAAGAAAATTTGTTTACAATCATAAAAATAGTCCAACTGGACCAAAATTTGAAAACGATCGGAAAACAAATAAAGAAGATACAGGGGTGTGAAGGTTAGAAGTGAGAGTATAGTAAATTTATCAACGCTTCCCTATTTGAACGTACTTAACAGCATGTTGAAGTGATTTCAATAGCTACTACACATAGATTTATCATTTACAGTCGAACATCCTTTGACTCAATTTTGCTGTTGGGGTCTGGGTTACTACTTATGCTTCAGCAGGATATAGTGGGGTCATTGTCTTACATCTACGCTCTCCTACAGCTTCACATCTTCAGGCTCTAGTTCCAATTTTGACTTGAAAACTTCATTTAGAGACAGCCACTAATCGGAGATTAAATAGACGATATCCAGACGCTTTAACTAAGTGACCATTTTTATTGGAGTACAGTATTAAATTACTTATTTTCTGTCTATATATACCATCCGTAATTTATATTGTTAGAATGGCAAACATTATTAGCGCAATGATGAACTTACAGATGTGCGTTTGAAGTTTTTGTTGTAAACAAGGAATCTCTTGAAGCATTTACTATGCTATTATTTGCAGAATATATATCCTGCATTGTTCTACATTTCGGTCGCCGTTGGATGTTAAATTGTATTTGTAATATTTACCTCCTGTTATAAATAAATTATTGGCATTATATTTATTTATTTACTTAATAGATAGTGATGGTAGTTATAAACAGAAGTGTGCAGCATTACAAGGAGCTGCAAAACTAAATACAGAAGTTATTAGAATGAGAATAGAGAGTTATTTAAACTGCAACAAACCAAAAAACGTGTTTTTATGTATAATGGCAAAACTGTTCTATAAGTTGCATTTGATGATACGCATTTGAAACGTTTCCATTCAATCGTTTTTTTTTTATTATAAAGAATAATAATGCGTCATTACAAAATTCATGACCATTATTCAAAAATGAACCTTGTCGTATGAATGAATAAGTACATTTTCAAAGCTCTCCAGATCTTTCAGATGTTACCCTGTATATTGATGTACGAGCTATTCGATTTATACCCTTCTATCTCAAGTATGAAAAATCACGCGGACCTACAAGAGTCTTTATTATTTTGTGTGCTTGTGCATCTTGTTTTATTTATTATGTATTTGTAGATATTTACTTGAATGCACTAGACAATGTTATAAATTGCACGCTGCTTTCGTTGCTCTGAACTCGTTAAAAGTAAACAGCCCATGGCTTTCCATATCCACTGTAGCCCGTAGGCATTTAATAAGACGATTGTGTGTACTGTCACTCGCTAGTAGAAATAATTGCTGAAATTTCCATAATAATGCAGTGTAAGCTATCCCAGACAGGCGTATTAGAAATGGTGTTTATTATAGTTACCTTATAGTTTACGTTGTGAAATTCGATACAGAAGCCGTTATTGGCATTTTCAGTTCTAGCTTATAATATTATTTTAATTGGAAATTGAATTGCGAAACCATACTAATTTAAACAGGCTACAAGGTGTACCTGGCGTTGGTAGCCTAAACAATTTGATTAAATGTTTAAATAGCCAATGAAAAATAGTGCCTGGGAAAAATGTCATCGTCGGAAATACCATCAAATTGCCCTTGACAATAGCTATCAAAAATAGCGCTTGGTGAAAATGTCGCCGGCAAAAAGGGCAAACGCCCTTTTTGCCGGCGACATTAGTATAAACATACTAAGAACAGTATAAAGAAGATCTGCAACTTTTTGTTTCACTGACAATGTGCAGATACATCAGTTATTTATTGAAAACGTGATAAGAAACAGATCTATATTAACTTAAACTACGTAGTTCACCTAAATTCAATAATTAGATCAAAGGCAAAGCGGTTTTGTAGATCGTACACTAAGCTAAAAAACATTTTTTTTTTAAACTTGAAATTGTAGTGTATGTACATTAGTATATAATTATGTACATTATGGTATTCTATTCTGGAAGGGCTATGCTAGAAGTTTTAGTTAAAGTAGGTCTGTTTTAAAATAAAACGAAGGTTTTCATAAAATTGGGTAAAAGCAAAGGTAACTTATTATTTTATAATATATAGAAATAGAAATAATACCTGTTCTTTTTCTAGGTGAGTTCGTAAAGCTTTTCTGCGTCTTCTCCATTTGTTAACATCAGGTGGTATGTATGTTTTATCATATACTTTGCCTCCATTTATATTAAATGAAACAATAGTTTAAAAGCATAGATAATATCGCGATGTATAACATCAAATGCTATTACGCAATAGTTTTGCTGTTTTGACGATATATGTTGATCTTATATTAGTTAAAAATAAATCCTCGTGTACGTGTACGTTATATGTAATTCGCAGATAAACATGTCAGTGAAATAGTATATTATAATACAAGTGTATAAGCAAGCCTTTAAAGCACGCGCGACGGTTTTAAAAGCACGAGGCGAAGCGGAGTGCCTTTTAACGGAGCAGTGCTTTAAAGGCCCTTATATACGAGTATTATACGCTATTTTTTATTATACCTGCATTACAACCTGAAAATTATAACGAAAAAAGGAAATTGAAATCCCGTTTTCGAAGTAATCTTGTCATTATGTCATTAATCATAATATAGAAACGGTTAGCAATTGTTGTTGTTTCGTTGCTATGCATATTTACTATAAATTTGTTGATTTGTGAAGTTTTCGACTTTGTGTTCGTGAATTACAAAATGAACGAAAACGAGGATATTTCATCCGAGATTAGTATGTTAACCAAACAAGCTGAACAGCGATTAATCCCCGCTAAATCTAAACAAGCGTATTGCAAGGAATACGAAAAATTATCCAGCTCGATGGCCAACAAGTGAATGTTGTCTTGTTACCTAGGCAACTTTAAAGCACTAGTGTTTTAAAAGCCCTTTTTTGCACGCTTTTAATTTCAAAAACAGAGATTATGATTCAGGTATAATAAAAAAGAATGTTTTTGAGATGTTACTGGCATGATAGCTACTTATATGCATGAAGGTCGGTATACACATGCTAGCTACATACATGGTATAGTAGTTCCACTAAAAAGGACTGCGGGATTAAATAGAATAGGACAACAAAAATACTGTATCTCTTTCTATTACATTATTTATATGCGAATTTTAAATATGACCCAAGTAGTTCGCTTAAACACGAGGTACGGAAACAGAAGATGCAGTTCCCTGAGTAAAAGAAAGTTGTAGATATGCTCGTGTACCTGTTTACGACCGGTCTAAAAGCGAAATCTAGACCGGTTTAAAGCGAAATCTAGACTGGTTGTAGCCAGGTAACCGAGCTTATCCGCATTTTTCTTTTATTTAGGGAACTTATCTTCTGTTTCGGCAACTCGTGGATAGGCGAAAAACTTGGGGCATATTTAAAATTTGAATATAAGTAATGTAAGAGAAAGGAAGAGACAGTGTTTTTGTTGACCTATTCTATTTAATCCTGTAGCCCGCTATTAACTGTGGAACCACTATAGCTACTCACATCTCTAGTTTAGTGTGAGTAGCAGCTTGCGATGGAGGTTGCCGAAGAACTTAGAAATGAACTCTTAAGTACGATAGTAGTGTTAGCGAACGTGTGAAAAATAAAACTTAATTTCTGTGAACTAAGTAACAAGTTCAGACATGCTATGCTGCTGACTTGCAGCGCGCTGCATGCCCCCACTATTCCCCCACCTAACACCGTATGCTACTGACACGAAAAATCAGATGGAGTGCGTACTAACAAGCAAGCTACTGGCAGGGACATGATTACACAATACACATGCCACTGGCACGCTGAAGACGGCTACTAGTATGCCTTTGGACGAGCTACTAGCATATGTATATACATAGATATATAAAAGTAGCTTGACACGTGGCATGCTTTAAAAAGTGACACTACAACTTTAAGCCAGTGTCTATATTCGGTGTTTGCTATGGAATTCAAATTTTCAGTTGGCGGGCCATCAACCTAATCAAAGTCAAATTATTTAAAATTTGGGCAGGTTTGTTTTATAAATAGGTAGTCGTCGAAATACAGTCACTTCCACTGCTTATGGCGAAGACATTCTTTCTGGTAGCTTCCTATTCCAAATATTTTTTAATATTTTGCAACGTTGCATTGTGGTTATCCAAAAAAATTATTGATGCTTTACTGCAACAAACTATTGTGTAGAACAAAAAGCGGTTCTGGTATACTGTATTCCCAAATTTAATAAACTTAATATGCATATAGTTTATTAGAATAAAAATGATTAGGCTAGTCCTTTTTTCCGCTATTTTAGACACATCTTGCTTACTGTACCTATGTATATTCATGTAAAAATACGAATCTCCTAGTAATACATTCTAGAATAAAACACGTATGTTTAACCAATTTTATAGCAAAATTATAAGAACGTGTTGGGGGATTGTCGAACTAATGGCGGTCATATTAATTGCTTCGTCTTGAATAAATACTTAATGAATTTAAATAACATATTGCCGATCGTTTTTGTGGTGACGATTGCATCCTAATTATAGTTAACTGGCCAATTATTTGCTTTACACTATAAAACCCGAATTTGATACGCATCTGCTTTTGGTAATTGATCATTGCAGGAATTAGCTCGGTAGCTACAAAAAATTGAATATCCCTAAACTAATTGATCGGATGATTAAATACCTGATTAAAATCTTTCCATCTTTTCCATAAAAATAACGTCTTCTATTTGTGTGGTCTCTAAGGCAACACGAAGCTATGTAAATTATCCCAAACTAGCTGATAGCCTCATTCATCAAAATTAAAACTAGAATCTGTTTATTTATCTATTTCGGAATCCCCCGTAAAATGTTCGGGTTTGTTCTTCGGCTTTGTTGTGGTCCGTGGATAAAGATCTTAGATTATATCCGATTGTTCAGATATTTTCGGTATTCCCTGTCACTGCCAACCGACAGCCGCTCAGGAATACCATGGTCGTTATTTTTTTATTGCACCAAGATTTGTTCGTGAGATGGCAGGCAGACAAGCACATCGATTCACATATCAAACTATTCTATATTCACATTAATCTCGTGCATTTATAGGAGCAGGAACCAACCTTACACCTGAGTTATATTTGTCATGTCCGGTTCATTACTTAGGATTGTCTAGGCGACTTTAAGAACACTATTTTGTATTTGTTTTTTGAATACTACTAATGGGTATATGGTATGTTGTGTGTCTAACTGCATAACTAACGAAGATTAAGTTTTTGTCATTTGAGTTTGAAGGTGTGTGCAGGATTTTGCCACACACGGAGCGTCTTCTCGCTGATCTTATCTTATGTCCGGCAGTAGCAGTATCACGTGATCTCTAGCGTAGGTCACAGGGACTTAAAAGCTGTAATGAATGACTCCTCCATTGTTGCACACAAAGTACTTGATTTAGGGTCTGCCACATGAGATGTTTATATTTGTACTGCGGAGTATTATGACATCAAATTATAAATTGCATTACACCGCCACTGCATAGGTGATGTCAAATTTTTATTATACGCGCTTAGCATGAAATAGTGTAACAGTTTTTCTTTAGCGTGTTTATTAAAAGCCTCGAAGAAACACCAACCTTATTAACAAATATGGTTTCTACTAGATGCAGTATTGCTGTTGCTGTTTTTTTTATCTTGGTACGTTATGAGTATTTTTACTATTTATTTAGTGAAACCATTCAATGAAATGGTGTATCCAGCTTATTGCTGTGTGTATATAATCTCACGTATAAAAATGACATCGGTTATAACAAAACATGATTATAGAAGATGAACAGGTGCGGAAATGATTTAAAATTCTCTGTTTAACTTCTTTTGTACATGTCAATTAATAACATTATAACTACATATAGCTATGCAAATAATAACAAATTGGGGTGTTAGAAGTTTTTTTGTTATGTCCTAAGAGCATCGATAGTCTTCGCAATAACTTTCCGTGCGCTAGTTTTCCTTCTGATAATGCTTTCCTCTCATGAAAAAATTACACACAGAAATTTAGAATTTCTGTGAATTGTTTACAGTTGGAGACATTTGCAAATTCCTCATGATGTTCTCCAAAACCCCTTTGTACTGAATACCTTGAAATTCTATTAATTTTAGTGCTTTTGTGGGAGAAACATTCGATTATAAATGCTTTCTGTTCCAACATCTACACCAATTTGCGACAATAGAGGCATAAAATTCGTGTTTTTGTGTAGTTACAGAGAACAATTATGATTGTAAGATTTGTTGAATATAGCTGTTTCCGTTCCTGTAAGTTAAGATAAGATTGTTAATATGGTAACAGCAGTTGCTACAAATTGTTGATGTTCAGCCAGCCTCATATTTCCTACAAATCTTGTATGGATATTTTGATTTTATGTTCGTACATCCTCAAAATCTGCAATATATTCTTTAGGCCCTTAACTAAGTACTTCATTTGACAAAAATGTCTTTCGGCTAAGGATTATTTTGAGCGGTGGAAAGGATGGATATCGGACACAGTTAAATCAGGTAAATACATAAGGCGGATGTGACATCAAATCACATTACAATTTGTTGAGTTTTCGAACAGATACGACAATTGTATAGCCGCATGCTTTGTTTTGATGAAAACTGGTACTTTATAACTAATAGTTTTATTACACTGATCCTGAAGGATATTGATATAGTTCCGTTATTTTTAAGCGTTTTAACGTAATTTATCACGATTCTTTTAGCATCCCAGAAAATCCCTACTCTTATATTTCCAGCAGACTTTACAGATAATTGCCTTATTTGGTGGCGGAGAAACGGGTTGTTTCTATTGTTCTGATTGTGGATTTATTTCGGGTGCATAATAGTGGACCAAGTTTCATTAGTAGTTACATATCTATCGTCGCACACAGTAAATTGTTTTTTTTTTCTCTTAAAACGGTTCAAAAGCTTGAGAAGTTTATGCTTTTTCTTACGTTTTTGATCAATTGTTACTCTTCTTTCGGATATGTTTTTCACATCTATTTCTTGAATTAAGATATTAATATGAGTATTTGAAATTTCTACTAGAAACTTCAAAAACATTTATTCGAAGAACTTGTATTACCACTAATTGCCACTAATAACGATTTCTAATGTTGATGCACTGCGAGGGCCATCTGTAGGTTTTCACGACTACATGTATATTCAATAGTTCACTTAGATACAGTCGAAAATGAATGAGCGGAGTATCCTAATGTTTTGTCGGCAAAACTTTTTAACAAAATATTTAATTGCAACATGATATTATATATTGTTTTTAAACAAATATACAAATACGTTTATTCAAGAAAACTAAAAACTACTTGACAGACTGCTTTAATAATTTATAGTTGACCATATGATAAATATACGTGCTGTACTATAACATGTTCCACCAGCGGACAGCGGACATCAAAACAACGAAAACAGCTCCTATTAACATACGTCCCACCACCAGCTTTATTTTGTGAGATACAGAATATTATAGGAAAAATATCACATGCCTACTCCACTATCATTATAGGAAGTACTCAAAATGGCCACCTTCTGCTTGAATGCAGGCTTGAGGTTGCCGTGTCATACAACGCTGTGTTTTTTCAAAAATACCAGGTGTTTGCCGGATTGACGAAGTATTTCCATATCAACTATAAGTGCGGAATAAACAATAGATTTCAAGTGGCGTAACAAGTAGAAGTCCAATGGATTTAGATCTGAGGATCGTGTAGACTAGTCTATAGGTGCCGCGCGATCTATGCACTGATTAGGGAATCCTTCATCTGAAAAGTTTCTGGCTAATCGGCTAAAATGTGCCGGTGCGCCGTGATGCATAAATCACATGCGTTAAATAACGCCAAGTGGGATGTCTTTCAATAGTCAATTCAATTCATTTCTTAAAAATTGTACATAAAAGTCACCTGTTAATATCATTTCAAGAAAAAACGGTCCAATTATGTTGTCGCCGATCATTCCTGCCCATACATTAACACCAAACTGTCTTTGGTGTTGCTATTGAAGAAAAGCATGTAAATTTTGGTCAGTCCAATGATGAGTGTTATGTAAATTAACAACACCATCTTTGGTCAATGCAACTTCGTCAGTAAATAACACAATGGATGACCAGCAAATATTTTGAGTAACCAAGTATAAAAGTTAAGTTGTGGAGGATAATCGCCTTCCTGCAGTGTCTGTACGCGTTGTAACTGATAAGAATAAAGAAGTTACCGGTTTAAAGCTCTCCACACTGTTATGTGTCCGGCATTCCATTGTGTTGTTATTCGTTGGGTATTGGTGCTAGGATTTTCCAAATTCGTTCTTCGTGTTCAACATTTCGGGCAATAACTGGTTTGCCACCATATGACACCCTTTTTTTAAATGATCCTGTTGCTAGCAGACCTTCAATTAATCGTTGAAAAGTTTTCTTGTCTGAAAGAGGTCTGACGTTTTAGAAACGTTCCGCTTAGAGAAGTCTTGCTTCGACTGCATTACATTGGACGAGTCCATACATCAAAACCATGTCTGTCATTTCTTCGTTTGAATAAGCCATTATTGGCATTTTATCACACGCAACGTGCTGCTTAGTATCAATCAACTGATTGGAATAAACTAACATATGTTTGAAAGATACATGAGTATAACGATACAATATGAAAATGTGTATTCTTTATCTCATAAAGTCTGGCGGGACATATGTTAATATGTACTTTTTTCATTGTTTTGACGTCTCCTGTCCGCTCGCACACTAACAAGTCCCACATGTTATGGTACACCCTGTATGTAGATCCGGTTTGCTCACATTTGTGGTCCCTTCACGTGCGATCAGGAGAGTTAAAATCTCTGGTCAGTACCTGAGTGGTTGACTTGAAGATTGCGTTAACGCGGCGCCTCTCTCCCACGAGGATTGGTCGCTATGGGAGAGGAGATCAACATCCCCCCCCCCTTCAGGATGTTGGAAGCTCTTTCCCAACAATGGGATGTTGCGGACTAACAACAATATTATAAATAAAGTAGTCCCTTACGATAATAATTTCAGAATTACCAATGCTCTATAGACTTTGTTCTTAAAATTTTTTATATCAGTCTGGTATAATTGCATGTTACGCTGTGGGATAAAAATGATCATTATTTTCTTAAATTTTACTAACTGAAGATAAAATAAATGTAATGGAAGTAACCGCTGGAATATTTATTAAATTATTAGTTTAGCAACATTATTTAGCAGTTATCATGTTTTATTTTGTTTATATCCTACATTTTATTATTTTACCGCACCTGTATGTTCTGCATAATAGTAATTTCAACGTGACAAAGACACTGAACATTTTACGGAAGCAATAGTTTTACATTAATTCAAAAGACTGACTATCGTATGCCAATTCATGACTGCATCAGAAAACCTGAACTGTTTTAAAGTAATCTATCACTTTTAGTTCTGATTAAATTTACGAAATTAAAAATTACGTGGTATAAATGGTTAAAGTTAACTTTAACAAAAACGACATGTAGGTGCTAAAGTTCCTTGGATGGCTAACAGATTTGTTTTTAAGTTACGTAAATGTAGCTCAAAGGGAAGGATTTTCTGTCAAGTTAGTAACTGCTAATACAAATATGATATAATTGGAAATATAAGTTATGTCAAATATTCATGATGTTCACCTATAATTTAAAAATAAGTGAAAATCATGTATACATCTGATGAATATGCATGTATGGAGGTAGATACTAAGAAGATATAACCAGAGAAAATTAAGCAACTCATGTATCGATGTTTCCTTTCCCTGTTGTGACAGCAGAGAGCCCCTTGAGGAACATAGAGAGGAATGTAATGGTTTGCCGATGTAAAACGTTACATTTGATTTTCAATTCCCTGAGCGTTTTAGAATCCCCTTAAGTGTCAACAGTTGTCTCAACCCTCCATCATAATAAGTCTGTGAGACATCCAAGACACCCTAGTAGAAACTATACAAAATAGAACAAACATACTTATGGGCTACAATGTTTGAATTTATAGTATTTCAAGCGGACTAAAATGATAGCTTTGCTGATCTACTAGTAGATCAGCACTTATGAATTTCGTGAAAGTAGGCCATAGAGGACATATCGGTTTTCCTAAGATTAAATCCTTATGTATTTCCATTTTGGACAAACGCAATAATCCATGCAAGTGTCGCTCGGAAACTAAACAAAAAGCTAAGAAATCCTTGTGTTTGTAGTAGAGACTGGAGAGTATAATATATATTATATAAGTAATACTCTCATTTATTTTATGGAGCCGATATTTAGACATTGTACCTTGTCTGTAGCATTTGAGGAACTTGGTGAATATAGAAATGGTTGTAGCATGCGATTTCGAAACAATTGTAGGTTGTTTCCGGTTAAAGTATATATTGTTAATAAAAAAAACTAGAAAAGTAGAATAGTCATTTATTAACTCAAAGAAACAGCAAGTTGTTCGTTAATTTTTATGCCATCAATTATGTTATTAGTGTAGCTCTTAAAAATTGTTTCAGAGTATTTGTTAACACCTTTCTTGTTCATTGCAAAAAATAATTAGGACGTAAAGTATTTATGAGTTTTTAAATAGGGCTCATGGGTGAGGTCATAATCATCGTTCGAAGCATGAAGCACTTTGTAATTAATTCTAATTCTATTATTGGACCCGTGGCGTGAAAACAGCGGTGTCATTCCATTTGTACCACACCAGGGAGGCGTTAATTAGAGCGGCTCTATGAGAAGACGTGAGATTATATAACGCTTGTACAATAGAGGTGAACATTTTTATGCTTCGAATACAATGAATCAAATTGAAGTCATAAGCTTCAGAAACAAAATCCCGTTCCTTTTTTTGTATACTTGGCCTCCCTAAAATGTTTGTTCATTCTTCTAATTTCTAACTGTACTGAGTATAAATAAATATAAGACTACATCTGAGGGCCATGCTGAGTAGCTAAATTCGGCCGTTGAAAATTCTTTCTATTACAGCAGTTGAGGATCCTTGTCCAAGTATTGTAGGATTAATGTCTAGCATAATTTTGCATCTAATTCATTAAAATTAATAGTATGATATCGTTGAAGACATATACCGCTGCAGGTATCATAGTATAAAATTTAACTTCTTCGCCTTCTTCTTCAGCAAGCGTTGGACACTCGCATAAGGGTATTAGATTTGCTCCAACAAACTTGAGATTAATTCCTTTCTCTTTTAGACTTCTTATTGATTTTCATTGTTCTAAAGCCGCCTACCTACTAAAAAACATATGTGTACGTTTGCGAATGAATATTCACTGCCGCGCGGCATACTTCTATACGAAACGTTTGCTAATGTATGCATATATTTGTGAGCATTTGTACTCTATCCGTATATTTTTCCGATAATGTGTTTGCTAGTTTTTTAGTGGTGTGAAATAGCATTATCAAAAATTATAAAACAACAAGAGTTATGTTCTTGGCTATACAGTCATTGATAATAAGAAAAGTCCTACTGGAAGATTTAAGAACAGCAGACTTTATACTTTTAGACTAGCCTTCAGAATATGTACATTGTTTAATTTCTCTATTTGACGAGAATTTAGCCAACGCATTGCGAACATTATTGGTACGCTGTGACACCAACAGTCAGAATTATTAAACAAATTGTGTAAGTTGAAATATTTGACAATAGAAAACTAAACTATGAAAAACACGAAACCAAAAAAATTAAATGGCAAGCCGCCAAAGAGGACGACTAAAAGAGATTGCAAATTTCTTAAATACTAAATAATACTCGTAATTTACTGTGGAGACAAGTTAATATTTAAAGTATGTTAAAACGTTACATATATTTTGAATTTGCCCATATATTCTAATAGCACACGAAAAACGTAATCAGCGGATGAAATGTTTACATTCAAGAGTAATTTCGATACATTTATACAAATTAATATATTGTGGCTCAATAGGTGCCAATAAGTATGGTGTAGCATTTTACAGTTACTTACTTAACTAAAGACCCTCACAGCTCTTTGCGGACCTTTAATTTTGTATCAATTTTTTCCATTCAAGTCTTGTGGACATCCAGGCTCCTTAAAAAATGTAAAGTTAGTTTCTTCTATCACGAGGGAGTTCAGGTTCTCTGAAATCAATGATGAAGTTAACTGCGAGTCTTCTCCGTAGAAGAGGTGGAAATCGAAATCACTGAAATTACTTAGGTGACCCATCTTAAAGTTCTTGATCGTGCAGAACTGAGAGGCGATAAGACCTCAGCTTTCTTCAGAGAGAGAGAGAGAGAGGTTGGTGAGATTGTTGTGGCGGGAAAATATCTGAAAGAGAGCTTTTTGTTGAATGCATTGTAAAGCTATAGGCCCCGCGCCTCTACAATGTGTGATTCGTTAAATATACCTTCTGAGGTTGGAACTGCACCAAATTTATAGTGAGGATGCACAATGGGCCAGACATGTACTAAGATTAAAGAGATGCTTGAAAAATCGCGTCCTAGATCTCACCCAATCACAACCAACCAACTAATCCCTAAGCTGCAGTGAGAAAACTTCGACTCTCCTTGGTGATAGTTTTGTGGCTCCTTCCTAAAGAAGGTATCTAAGTTTTATGATAGGTGGAAAGAGCCTATAATGACAGTTCCTTGCCACTATGTAGCAAGAGGTTCAGTATTCAATAGGGAGTTCGGTAATATGTTCCATGAACATTATTAAAGCATTCTTGAATATCATTAGACAGGAAACCGACCAATTTAGTGAGCGCATTCCGAGTTTGGCATTGCATGATCAGGTCAGTCCAAAGCCTGACTGTCGGCTACTGGACAAATCCTACGATTTGTAGTTAATCATATCCAGTGTCTGGTCATTTTAGCAACGAGTGATAGACGGTGGGTTCACTTGGCTGTGCTAGTATACTTTGATTACTTGCCTTTGTAAAATGTCAGCCTCTTCTGTGTTTTCAACTGCGGGGCAAGATATTAAACAATTCTACAAATGCAAGTACTTACTCTATGGTGCGTACTCAAAATGGGCACCCTGCATATAGAAAGGCTCAGTATATTATGCATATTTAAAGATGAAAATGCAGTAAATATTTTAAAGAAGGAGAAATAAATACAGAACTACAAAATGATGATCAATACATATTTAATTTTGCCCTAAGTTTTACTGCCATCTTCCCCATAAACGAATAGTCATTTCAGTACTCGGGCTGATAGTAATGACTTTTTCATTTATTACATCTTTTATATACTTACTCCATACATTGATATCAATTTTGCTTAGAGAAGAGTAGGAATTAGATTTTCTCTTGGTTATCTGATAAAACAATATATGCATCTGAAGAGGATTTGATCTATGTTCCATGCTGTTGTCTACATCAGAAAGTGGCTGTTTAAGTTGTAAGGTAAAATTACTGGTAGTACTGAAGCTGGACAGTGGATATCAAGTTTAGCTTTCTGCTTAATGGTGATTAGGCGCTTCCAGCTTATAGAACGCAGGTCTAGTATATACTTTGTTAATCTTTTCATGGTTGCTACGCTCCGTCGTATTCAATACATACCAGATATTTTTTTCTTAGTCGTCCTTTTTTCCCTTTCCTGTTAGCCGTTAATTTGCTCAAATTTTTGGTAATTGTTACTGATTTATTCTCTTTATATGTTCTAATTAAGTGTAATCTTTATATATCTAACTATGTTCCATATACATGAAACAATTTCGCATTCCCGCTCTGATTTTTTTCTGTATCTTTTCGTTGCGTCTAAGCAATATAAGGTTTTCACTTCTTTGAAATAGAATTGTAGCATAATTTAAAATTACTTTCAGATACATCAATATGTTACAAGTACAATCCTTTTCTTGTAAACATGTAAACAGTTTTTCAATATTGTTGAAAGTTGTTAAATGAGAAAAATATTTTTCTAAATATTACCATTTCAGAAGGGTGTTCTCAGATCTGCAACACGTCTCAGTACATGGTTAAGGCTATTGTTCACGTAGTAATCCTAGCATGATAAAGTGTAAATCTCTCAATTATCTGAAAGCCATTTTAGAATATCTCTGCTAACGTTAACCGTGGAAATGAAAACTTCTGAGTATTTGTTAGTTACGAGTAACGGATCTTAACAGTAAATGCAAAAATAAAGCTGGCAATAAACATAAATTTAATATAAGGATATTCTCTCACTCGTTATTACTTACGATGTCGTGATAAAAGGGAGTTAATTTATTTAGTAAAAGTGCTGCCCGTAATTGAAGCGGCGGCGCAGTCACATATCGTGATATGCAAATGACTGGCCTCCCGGTACGACACGCGCTCCGGTTATTTGTGAATAGGCGCTAGGCGACTAATTGCTCTTGATAATTGTTTTCAATACTTTTAATTACAACTCACTGCAATATCGTATATTGCAGCATTAGTATTTTATGTATGCGTACACGCGGAGTTCTACAAGATGTTTGATTTTAGATTGATAACAGCAGAGGACTACCAAAAATCATAGGCAAATTGAGAAATAATATCTTTTTCAGCTTTCTGTTACATAAACCCAACTCGTTTTATTTACATTAATAAAATTGGAACGAATGGGAATAAAATATTTTTCCCCTTTATTCGTTCAGTGACACTAGTACAAATTTGCCGCATTTACCACAATTAAACTGTTAAACAAAGGATGATGAATAAGAAATAGAAATTACAGCACTACGTGACAATTATTTGTTCCTATTGATCATCTAGCAATAAATTGTTGTAAACTTTCAAGTAAATAAGCAAAATACTTGTAAAGTTGACACTTAGTGGATCAAAAACGAGGGTAATGTTTTGCAAGGACAGAGATATCTTATATCAACTGATAAAAATATGACGGGTTATATAACTTCAGCAATTTTTAAAAGCTCCGGAAGATCTTTAACATTTACTACTATAATCCCCGGACAACTACAGAACTGATATAGTTTTACATGAGTAAAAATATATCCGAAAATAGTAGGTATGGTATATATACGGTTCCAATCAAGTGGTGATTTTCATAATAGTTTGGTCAATTTGCTAGAAAGACTTAAAAATGTTCGCAATAATATGAACTTAAAGAAACGGATAAGCTGCTCAGATATGATTACGTTCTTAGTGCATTAGCACAGATCCAGGTTTAACCCATGGCTCAGAAAATGGTGCATCACACTAAACCCCAACAAGTGCGTCGCCAAAATATTTACTTACAAACGAATTACGGATCACCCGAAACTGCAAATATTTGGGGCTGATATCCCATGGGATCCAAGAACTGGAGCAATCAAATATTTAGGAGTGTACATGGATACAAGATTAACCTGGAGTTTGCATATAAACAATAAACTAAATCAAACCTACGTAAGACTTAAACAATTATTTCCTCTAATTAACAGAAATTCTCCTTTGCGCAAAGAATGTGCTATCTTATTGTACAAAACTCTTCTCAGGCCAATAATAACATACCCTTGTCCCATATGGATCACGACTTCGAAAACAAATATGGGGTAGCTACAAGCATTCCAATGCAAAGTTCTTCGTATTGCCATCAATTCCCCGTGGTTTATAAGGAACGAATAAATACACAAGGAACTTGGAATAGACACTATAAAGGCGTATGTTAGAAGATTGAGAAAGAATTTTATCAAGAATACCAAAAATAGCAGCAATGAAATCGTACAGTAGCTGTGCAAGAAAAGTAGCCACATCCGACTTAAACGCCAATTACCGCAAGATCTGGTAGATATAGATTAAGATAAAACATCAATAAAGATTAAGTTAGAGGAAATTAATTCCTTTATGTTAATATGTAATGATATTTAATGTAAAATATTATCAATACCATGTATAACATTGTAAGATGTTGATCTGGTAAACGTTAATAATAAAAAAAAGATCCAGATTTAGACTAACGATGCGTATGTTTAACAGGATGAAGGTGTTAATACATATAATTGAAGGATTGGTCTGAAAATCATCTGCAATGTAAAATTATTTATTTATAAGTAACAAAGTTGGTACAAATGACGTGTTTTAGTTATCAGCAATATACAAATGCCCTTACTTAGCGATGACTCCATTTACGCCAATTCACAAAAATGGTCGCGCTCTTGTGCGACGCGTGTGTGCCTGTGGATACTCACGCTCTGCCAGTAGTTATCGCATTGTTGGAAAACCAACATTTGTTAGTGGATTTGATTATTAATTTTATTATTTAAATAGAAAGTGAATGTCTAATAAGACAACGGCAGTAAAGTTAGCTGGTTCTAAATACGCACATGGATCAATCACGTTTGAAAAGAAGATTGGGGTAATTCGAATCGTAGAGAAGATGGGCAGACACGTTTTAATATTTGTAGAAGCATGAATAGTGGCTACCATTATGCAAAATGCAGATAAAATACGTAAATTATAGCAATATGTTTATTTATTTAATTGTTTAAGAATATATACTTTATTTTTACAATTATTTATTAAATTCAGAGCCCTAAATATAATAATAATAATTCATTTTGGGCCGATCCGCTTTAAGCCGGCTCATTTCAGGAACGGATCTGCGGCATTATCTCATATCAGCAGGTACCCATTTGGCAAGAGTTTTTAATTTGTAGTCAAGATAACTTGTAACTATAAACTGAAAATTGATTTGTAACTTGCTTCAATATTATCAACAAATCAGATGTTTGAGAAAAAATTTGACACTTATGGTAAAAACCTAACCTTATATACTACATAGTCGCTTCCTTAGTTTGCTGTACTAAGCTACAATTTCGCGTACCAAACGGTCCGATTACTAATGTTACGGTGAACACGTAATGTATAAATAGCCCCTGTACCTACTGTAGTATGTGGTGTGGCTTCATATCATATTTTAACTGTTAAGAGTTGACCTTACGGGGGGCGTATAAAAGCTTTTTTAAATTTAAATTTAATTGAGTTTGTAGCGGTTCTGCTTTTCATTCATGGAGTTCCCGGGTAAACAAACAGCGCATGCGATTAGAACTCACCGACGGCGACAGGCAGGTGACATGCAACAGATAACAAAACACAGGCTTACTGATCTGTCAATAAATATTCCTCCAGCCCCCTACACCTGGATTAGGATTCGAACAGGATACAGAAGTTCATCTTCCGGCTAGTTGATGACGCAGTAGCTACTCGTAATCATAGATTAATTACTAGAAGTATGCATATCTTCTGGTGCACCAAACGCCCAGAGCGAATTCTGCAACTGGACTATAGCCAGCCAGACGCTCTGTTACTTACAGGAAGTCGCCGGGGAGCATTCCCCCTCAGCCCCATATGTAAGAGGGAGAGTATAATTAGCCACCTTTGCCCCACCTAAAAGTCAGCCGATGCCCACCAGGCATTGATGTAACATTCATAGTAATAATAATAAATCAAACTAGGCGCCTTCACTAGTCCACCTTTGCCAACTGACTACCTCCTCTAATCATTGTTAGGTGAATAATGATTAAGCATGCCACACACATTATCTACTCATATACCTACTTATATTACCTACGCTGCTGTTTCCAACAACTACTTACATAGACAAACCAATCTTATATAATAACAATAACGGGACTACATATAGTAACAAGTAGATAATACTTAACCATTTGAGTAAACATATGTAAAACTTCATGGGATATAAACCATAACCTTGCCAGCGACGCCACTGTTTAATTTGGCTGATATTGCCATTGCAGTCCATTTTTATATATAAACACATAATGGTAATACTAATATCGGACCTTGCCTCAGCCTACAGGATAATCACATCGCAATCAGTTAGTAGGATCGCAAAGGCTACTAGTTAGATATTACATCAAAGATATTCAAGCCTAGCCTACCAACAATATTGTCTGTTGTAGAATTGCCGACCTTTCTCAACACCCTGCTACTCCTTGTTTTTCCCTCACATTCCAAAAAACACTTGTCTGCCCGGCCTCTCGTTCTAACCTTTTTGATCCTTCCCAGATGTTGTGAGAACCGACAGAAGCTACGTATACCTCTGCAAATATTTATTTGATGAGCGTACATTTAAATAATATTCACAGTAGACAAAAACCACTTCCTAATATAACATATTGCATAATTATTATGATAGTCCAGTACTATGCAGTTCGTCATCAACAGTCTTCACGCTGTACTACTGCACACCGTCATTCTTGTCGAAGTCCAGTACTATGCAGTTCGTCATCAACAGTCTTCACGCTGTAGGTACTACTGCACACCGTCACTCTTGTCGACCACGTGCTAATCCGTAGGTAAGGTAGAAGCAATTAGCGTGTTCTTCACCCAAGATTGCGCACCTTCTCATATTTCTACTTCTTCAGAAAACCCTATTTAATAATATTTATTGCCAATTGAGTAAGAAAAATGTTCGCAGTCTGATCAGCGAATTCACCACGTCTCAACTCTGCCAATTTTTGTGTATAACAGAAAGCAGTGTTTATCAAAGTGTGCTTCGCGGATCCCTTGGTGGTCCTGCTAGGGATCTTGTAGTCTAACCACAAGAAAAAGAAACAAATAAAACTCGCATACTTTCAAATATTCTGTACAATGAATTGTAAAATTTTTATAGTGGATAATATCTGGGGGTCCGCGACATGATTGTGCATTGAAAAGAAGTCCCTGGCCAAGAAAGAAAGATAATAAAACACTGGTTGGAAGGAAACCTTGCTTTAAATTATCCAATGACTATAAAGCAGCTGAAAGAATTAGTTTCACAACAAGTGCAGCTATTTCACTAGTCTGGACCATAGTATTAAAGTAAGGTTGCCGCTAGTTGAAGCCCGAAATGATAAACATGTTCAAACTGAATTGGATATCTTTCTAATAAACCCCATTACTTTACGCATACCAATTTGTTTTTATTTTATGTATATCCGTTTCTTAAATTACGCCACTTTCAAACCGATGCCATTTTTAGATAACTGTGGAAATATATTTATTTGTTTATTGAAATAGAGTACCGCGTCAATGTTATATACATACAGAGTCTATCCACTGGTGATCGGTAGCTGCCGTTGACCCCCAGTATGGAACCACTAATTTTAAATGGTGTGTATCCTTCCTTTTACTTATATTTACATTTCACAAACGCACATTAAGAAATGTATTTGAATAACGTACTCGCATTCGAGTTTCGGCAGACAACGAAAACACACAAAGTACATCTGCTTACAAGCGGTTGTTTCGCACATTTATTGATGGTCCACTGTGGTCCATGTCGCCTGGCCCAGCACGAACATGATTAATTTTGTAGCCGGGGCTGTTGGGACAAGCCCTCTGTTACCGATGTCCTATGTCGCCCTGGTTGACGTTCTCAGGTAAAACAACGCTTGGGTTGGTTTTTGATTAATTTTGTACAAGGGCCTCGAAATGTCTGTGTGAAACTGATCGAGTAAGTGGTACTGCGTACGTTTTTATTGGCGAAGCGGTAAGAATTTCGCATAAAAGTTGCAGTTGGTTTAGTGTGCGAATGGATGTGTCTGCCACAGCGGGAAGTCGCACGAACGGCCGAGCCCAATCACAAATGTCAGCTTCTGACATGACGATGCTTTGCGCTTAACGCCGGATACGCGTTTTAATAAACTTATTATAATTTCGCCTAAATCAAATAAATTGTGATTGTTAAATTTATGTTAAGAAATATTATGGAACGTGCCAAATATAACAGTTAAACTAATCTTAAAAATTATACGCAAATTAAGTAAAATATCTAGCTCAACTTTAACTCACACCGCCTCGACACTGCGCAAGCGGCACAAACGAGGTTCATGGTAATGACGATGATGATGATGATCTAAAAATTCTATATTGTAGTACGTTTTCTTGTGA
Source organism: Limonius californicus (assembly GCA_014611495.1). Classification (NCBI taxonomy): domain Eukaryota; kingdom Metazoa; phylum Arthropoda; class Insecta; order Coleoptera; family Elateridae; genus Limonius; species Limonius californicus. The sequence goes on from JABXWE010001789.1 coordinate 54,304, forward strand.
AAAGCTTTGAAAATAATTCCATGTAAAGATGATAAGCGTTGAGTTTGGAAGAGCAAAACGGGTGTCTCATATAAACCATGCAGTTTATAACATTTACTACTATTATTTAATTGTTATCTAATTATAATTAGGTTCCTATACCTATGTTTACTGCACATCCAAAGGAATCAGGAGATTGGTATATGTTTCTTAAGGTCTTTTTCACCTGTAAAATTCAAAGTTTGCATTGCTTGACTAACCTGGATTCTTTGTAAATTCTGGTAAGATGTAAGTAATTAGTGTCGTATAGCTGCCCTAAGTTGTTTAGCTATCATTAATGAGTTTTATGCTACATCTAAAAATATATCAGTGGTACATCTAAATGTGGGAGAGAATATTAAACGGGGTTTCAAAAGGTATTAAGTTATAGAATGAGGGAGAATTTGCAGATACTCGAAACTTAGATTTGCGCAATGGAACTACTGTAAAACTGTGCTTAACTATTTTTATTTTAGGTTAAAATGTATTATCATTTGTAAATTTATATTTATATATGTTGTAGTCAAGTTTGTAATGTGCGTATGCCTTTTTTTCTATATTTAATTTAAATATTAGTTGTGATATGGTACAAACACTTCAACCTAATGATAACTACACAGCCTACGGCTGCTTATGCACCATTAATTATTAAACGTCTATGAAAATGGGTTCAATTCACACAAGTTTGTCGAGTAATGCAAACGCTTACTTTTACGAGGTGCAAAAGAATTCAAGAAATTTGTATACGAAGCTCGTAATTCTTGCGAATGTTAAGATATTTATTTTGTTAGATACATTTTAAACCATACTTTGGTGACTATTATTCAATTGTAGGAAATTGTATGAAAGTGAGATCATTATAGAAATGACAATCCATAAGTAGCAAATTGACCCATTGGTATTGATTTCTTAATTATTCGCTATAAAAAAATGAAAAGTTTGTGCAGTCCAGTAACTGGCATCACAGCTTTTACCTGTACACATAGAATATATTGGCTGTTTATAAAATATTTTGTAGAATTTTTATTATAATAAAAATATTACAAATATAGTTTTATTAATTTTAATTATGTATTGGGTGTTTGCGTTCACTTGCGTGTTTTCAGTGTCGCAATACACCTCCCACCTGTTGAAACCATTTGCCTACATCATTACTTATTAGGTAATTTGTTAAACTGCGTGTCGCGTACATGCAGGTCATCGATATTTCTACCATTTACCCTGAGGACACCATACATAGCGGGTGTTGGAAAATGCGGCGTTTGAGTTTAAAGCCGCATGTTAGGCAAACCCGTATATTTTCTGTTAAACGGGTTGCCTAACTTACGCCTTTAATTTACATTGTACCAATTAAAAGAGAGTATAAGTTGATCAAATCAGGACCAATTCCAAATGGTTTCATTTTCTACACCCGTTTTACACATATCTAGTCGTTAAACTCAGGACCTGTTGACACTTTCAAACTTTGTATTACCACAAACAAATTATCAAATTATAATCATCCCTTATATTGGGTGGTCCTACAATAGTTGGTCAAACTTTCAGAGCGAGTTCTCCACACCAAAACAAGAAAAGAAGTTCATATATACCTCAGCCAGAGATTTTCGGACTAAAGTTTATATGAACTTTTTTCATATGAGAACTCGTTCCCAAAGTTCGACCAACTATTTCAGGCCCACCCTGTATACTGTATGTTGATACTGTTGATGATACCTACAGTGGTCTGATGAGTTCCTATACAACGAGCAACACAAGTATGAGAACACGTGAATACCTTTTTTATTGGATATTTAAAAAAAACTTATGAAGATATTTCATTAACAAATGCTTGTTTCTTCTTTTTAAGTCATCCAACTAACATAATCTGGAGGCTAAATTGTTGTATACTATCCAATAAAGCATATATTCGAAATATATTATAGGGAAAAACATGTAAAATGCCAAAAAGATATTAAATATGCACCGAAATCGAAAACTTCACATATAAATGCGTATGTATAAAATGCTTCAACGCGGATTCTACAGCACCCTCAACATTGAAAATCAAATGTAACATTATACATCAGCAAACCAATACATTCTTATCCATGTTCTTGGCGTGGCTTAAAGCCATCTACCTGAACGCTGGGAAGTGTGGAAAGCGAAATAGTACCCAATGTAAAAGCAATACATTCAGTGTACAACCAAATGAATTTATTTCAACTTTTGGCATTGTTCTGTTTTTATGAAAACTAGATAAACTGAGGTTGTTTGCATAATAATCTTAAAAGATGGTAGTTTTTTTATGGAGATGGGCTAAACTGTATTTTTCCGTCACAGGCTTAACGGTGATTGCTCCGGTTAAATTACCGTGACAAAACTTGTGCGATACGGTGTCACGAGAACAGTTGCGACCTGTCGTTCCTGTTAATTGGTTTTGTCAAGTAACAGCTACGCACAACTAGTAGGCGTTAACAATTGAATATGTCTATTTGATTAATCGCTGCTTTGGCTGGGTCTTTGTTACTGTATTTTATTTAGCCGCTTTGGTTTGTGAGCGCAATTTTATTCAATGTACTAGTACTTCATGCGGAGCTTCAGGAAAACTTTCTGAGCTGATGATGGCGCATAGAGCTTCGTGTACGTTATGATGCTTCGCGCGGTGCCATACCCAGTGCCAGTGCCGATGACAATCACTGTCTCAACTTTTTTTCGGCCTCGGTCACAGCCAGTTCCAGTGACAAGCAAGTCATCACGATAAAATCACAGGCTGTAATTTCACGACCGATCTCTACTTATAAGCAGCTTGATAAATAATTGTGTCTTAATAAATAAATAAAACATTATTGAAGTAATGATAATAGCAACCACATGGTGAATAATAGTTTGCCCCTGGATTAATAGGAAAGAATTTCCAAATAGAATTAAAACTGTAATAAATAAATGAGCTATTGTAATCTCAGACATGACAATTTTATGATAAAATGATTTTCGCAATGATAGATAGTATTTCCGTTTCTCGTTTCCTGGTTAGTTTAACTTTGGTTAGTTGTAAGTCTGTAAATAATAATTTCGTTTAGATCATCGAACTGCATGAATCCGATGTAACACTAGCAATTTACAATAAATTTAAGTACGTATTATGGTAATTAAACGGTTTTGTAAGAGCCATATGGTATTAAATTTGCAATTTTATTTAAATATTATTAGTAGATATTAATACTAGTAAAATATTATTTAATTTTTTTAATACTTTAAATGATATTATTTATTGACTCATCATCATCATCATCATCATCTGACGTGGAGCCGAAGCTACAAACTACATCGTTTTACATTTAGATACCTATTAGTACGCACATCTCAAAATATTTAGTTTAAAAGCGACTTTATCTATTTTAGACAGCCAAGGCGCTAAGTAGAAAGTTTTGAATTTAAAATTCTTGTTGACTTTTACATTGCTTTTTGTGATCGCGTCTTTAACCTATAATAATAATTTATCTAGATTCCTAAAATGAAAAAAATGTCATATGTTGAAATAATAGTCTAAGGATTTGCTTTAATATTGCATTTGTTAAATCGGGATTTGTTTAAAAACATATAAATGGCGTCTATTACATCAGCACTTTAAAAATTAATAATGTGGCTACATTCGTATGGGTCGTTGTTCCATTTATACAGGGAGGTTTGCTATAATTGCACTAAACCGAGCATCCCATTCGTGGGTCAGATGTCTTCCGATAGATAGATTTATTCGTGGGCATTTCAGCACTTCCATTGTTTGCAAATCGACAATGCTTTGTTACTCACCATTGTTCTGCAGTTCTCTTCCTCTTTACAGTATAACTCGTTAAAAACTATCGAGATTAACGGTTTTCCTATTATTTATATCACTATTTTGTTATGAATAACACTTACCGCGAAATTGTATTATGTATTAAAATAAACGTAGTATAGATATCAAATTTAAATTTAAATCATATTTTGACAAAAATCTTGAACTGGTTCTGGAATCCTAAAACTTATTTAAATTAACAATTTTAGAAAACATATACAAGTTAATCCATGGTTTAGACTGAAAAAATGCGATAGGTTTCGAAACAAAGCTGGAAAAGCTAGTTGTATCCCACTTCTTTTGTAGTAGCAGTTGCTATACATAACTTCTTGGTAATGCACCTATTGTATTTTTCAAATATAATATAGTTTTTCAAATTATTAATAATATTAATAAAATTCAGATATATCGAAATGTAGCTCGCAGAACAAATCATAAGGTTGGCTATTGTGTTGATCTTATGATGTATGTAGTGATATTTTTACAGTCTACACTACAAGAATAACCTTTGGTGAAATTGGGCTTCTCGTTGGTAAACCGTCTTGCTGAATATAAACTGAATTATGAAAAATAAAGTAATTGTGACTAATGCAAAATTCGAATAATTGGATCAACTCATTTCGGTTTGTTAATTCAACATTTTTGTTGATAAAACTATTATTTAACATAGGAATCCACTCTTGAGGAGGTATTTGTGAAAACATGTTGATGATATGATACGGGCCAAACGAACGTTTTCGTCGACCCGCAACAGGAAAGATGAAAGTACCTGCAGCTTAACTGAGAGGAGTAGGGGTAGTTCACGAGAAACTCTTACGGAAGGGAAATCGTACCTAGTTGTATATAGGGTACATCAAAATTAGCGGGCGCCACCTTCCAAATCACAGCTGATTGCAGGTTCTCGTGGAAGGCCGAGAAACCAACAGCTTACGGGAATCGGATTCACCTTAATTGTGCCTCCTCCTGTATATATACCTTACAAAGTTCATGCACAAAACAATAAAATTACACAGAAATAAAAGATATGGTGCATTTTAAGACAAATATAGTTCTATTGAATTGGTGACATATAATACAAAAACAAATATTACATTCAAAATGGTAATAATTATGGTTTAATACAAGGGTAGTAGTTGGAACGTTTGAACAAGAGGCCCGCCGCCCCTGGATTGCGGCATTTACTTTCATAACCACAGATCTGCGCAGCCAGTGACGTTCATGTTTACAAAAATTACAATTTATAATTACACTTTACAGTAACAAAAAAAAAATGGCAACTGGCGATTGAAGGTCGCTTTACGTTGCATCATTAAAAAAGGTTCAGCACTTTAATCCAATAAAATAAAACTCGAAACAAGCTTTCACAGCACAATCTACAATTTGTCCTACCTTAGTTTTGTTCGGTAGGGAGTAGAAAGAGGTACAACTGGGGTGTTCCAGGTTCTTCGGGAAGCAGGCCCGCCCCTGAAGACTGGATCACGATGGAGACAACGTTACGAGCTAGGACTTTCTTTGACGAAGAAAAGAAAGACGGGAACTTCAGGAACCAAAATCTCCGCCGCTCTACGGGATTATCACTTGCAACGGCTCAAAGTAGACTGTCATGGGGTTTAAGGCTTCTAATCCGACACAAGTCGAGAGAACACTTTCACTGAATTGTCTTTACAAACAGCTGACACTCTGCTAATATTTTGAATCCGACATAAGTCGAAGATTCTTTTGCCTAAGGCAAAAAACGACACGATATATTAATTTAGCAGAGGCGCTGCCATACAACTCCGGCTCCACAAACTCACTTGCGTTTGCTTCCAGAAGCTAGCGCGCGCTTTCGCCTTGCTTATGTTGTCATCGGCGCCGAAATGGCAACGAGCAAGCAACCGGGTAGAGCGAAGGTGTTAAATCGACTGACTAGAAAACGCAATGCGAATCTCAAACAGCTAGAAGATTTCCTCATATGGCGAAATATGGTGCAAGAATTGTAGAACAAAATCTCCCGCGTGGAACTTCCGGGCCATTCTGCCACCAAATAATTCGAAGAACTGTTTTCCGTCGCCGCTAAACAGACTAAACCTGAACGACAGCTTTCCTTACGTTTCGAAAAAGTGGCCTCCCATAAACTAATCTTTGAAAATAATAAAATAGTAATTGACTTAAGAGCGGCAAAATAAAACTTTAATTCAGATGAAGCGGCAAAATCAAACCAACATAACAGATATCGAAACTAACTAGTTTGCATTGTGATGGTAAACTTAAACTGGACAATTTATTGATTAATTCGGAAGAATTTTTAATTTTGGTGTGTATTCTAACTAGTAACTACATTATTTAATGTTATTGCTAACATGTGGTTGGGTATGTTTATGTATGAGACTGCCGGTCTAGTTTTGGTGGTTGTGGGTTTGGATGTATTATTTTTCTTTTCTGATAACTGTTAAGGTAACCATACAGTTATTTAATGTTTGTTTTAGTTTTTATGAAAATTTGAATGTTTGTAATTAACTAAAGTATAATTTCAAGTGCATTATCATGTCAAATTTACTCTGCGATAGCAACATAATCCGTGTTACGGGATTACACGTTTGGCACACATAGAAAGAGAACGATTGCGCAAAGGTGTCCATTCAAAAAGCTATTTTATTGTTTGGCGTTCAAATCTTTAAATTAAAAGATTGCAGTCAGTACTTTCTCTTATTTGATGTGTCAAAACTTTAGCATGTTTCGCCTTTATATCGTTCATTATAGCACCGTCTTTGATGTTCCAAGCAACTGTATTTAAATAACAGACTGCACTATTCATGAAAGGATTTACTGTAACGGGCACAATAAGAAATATTTCGCGTATTTTGTCAGACAGTCGTCTGCAGTTTTAAATATTCATTAATCTAACTGTAGTCGATAAATGAAACTTCATTCGGCATTCGTTCGTTTAGATTTGTTAATATAAAATTATGCGAGTTTCCTGTATGCTTAAAAACTCTTTCGAAGACTAATGACGTTTTACTATAATTACTACGTCCTAAGATCGATATAGATTTTTTTTATATAAAATTTGTTATAATTAGCTACTAAAAGCAATTTGTCTCGATAGCGAGCAAGAATAGTGGTCGTTTTTTGTTTACTAATTGTAAGCTATCGTATAGTTGAATAATGGTATACAATTAATAAAACTACTATAACCAAGTACGAATATAAATATTAAAGATTAGCCTATTTACTTTAATTTATTACATGTTATGATGGATATTTTATTACAATATAAATCTGTTTATATATCACTGAAGTGTAAAGTAAACAATGGTCGAAAAAATGTACAGGGTGATTCTACACATGTACGAAAAACTTTAACCACGTATAGCTGAGGTTATGTAACCCCTAAAGCACCTAGTAATTATTTATTAAATTCAGTACCGTTACGAAGTTTTTTTGCATCAATTCACTAAAATGTAAATAACTTTTTTGTTTCTTTTCCTAGTTTGATAAACTTTGTTGTTCTGGAAAGCTAACAGTCCAAGCTTAATTTCCAGTCAAGACAAATGTACAGCTGTATGCGAAAAGTGGATGACATCTGAACCAGAATCAGAATTTTAATTATTAATTTAATTTATAATTTATTGCGTGTAGGTAGTGGTTGTCAATAATCGGGCTGATGTACTAAATAATATGCACTGATAGATCGATGAGTTCTACCAATTTTGTTTATTTCTTCCATTTCAACGAGTAATTTAGTTGTAAATTAAATCATTAAACAATTCAATATAATTTTTTATTTTAACATATTTTGTTATACAACGTCGAATACGCTGAATACAATTAATTTCTGTGCAAACCATAATGTTTACAGTATGGTTATCACTAAGTATTTGTAGCACAGATTATATTTGTTTTATTTCATCGTAATCACCATTACTACTCATTTATTTTTAGTCAGGCTAGGCTGTAGATGAAAATGCTTAAAAAAATATGTTTTCGGTTTATATGTATATATATATATATATATATATATATATATACAGGGTGAATCTTAAATGGCGAATAATAGACATACCATCTGATTCTGGATCAAAAATGGAGCCATAAAGTCTTATACCAATTTGCTGTTAACCTCATAGATGAGTTATTGGCAGTCTTAAGTTGGATTTCGGGTTCCCTATCGTGCGATATTTTTATGAAATGATGATTTTTAACAGTAGTTTAATCAACAAAAGGAATCACTAAGCTGTAATTGTAGTCATCATACCCTTGGTTTACCCAGAACTTCCATCCGAAGTTTAAAATTTCTGCAATGCTCGAGTTTTCCAAAAATGTCGCAACAACGTGCAATACAAATTTCACATTTACAACTTCTTAGTATTACCTTCAGTTTATTTTGATTTTAGTTTATTTGTGTTTGATTTCCCAAATTAGCTTCATGGAGTACAGTTTTGTGGAGTATGCAGACATGTATTTGATTTTAGGGGAATGTCGTAGCAATTTTAATGCTGCTTTTAATTTGTATGCCGAACGGTAGATATCCACACATAAGGCATCCAAATAGTAATGTTATTTGACGATTGGATCAACGAATGCGAGAAACTGGAAGATCTGCACCCACTCCAGTAGCTGACAGAGGCCGTCCTCATCGAGTATTGTTACCACTAGTTGAAGGAAATATCTTAAATGTAGTCGAAAATAAAACAGAACAAAGTACCCGATCTATTGCCAGAATGTTTGGTGTTAGCCAAAAATCAGTTCATCGCGTATTACAGGAAAATGACTTGCATCCGTATCATTATCAACGAGTACAGGGATTATTACCAGAAGACTATCAGCAGAGAGTCAGATTCTGCAGATGGTTACTTCGTGAGCAAGAAGGGGATCCTGGTTTTATTGGACATATCTTGTGGACTGATGAAGCTACGTTCACCAGAAATGACACATTTAATATGCATAACATGCACCAATGGACCTATGAAAACTCCCATGCACTATACCAAACAAATCATTAAGTTCGGTTTAGCGTTAATGTGTGGGGTGGTATTATTGGTAATAGGCGTATAGGACCACACATTTTGCCTGATCGCCTAAACTTGAATAATTTTGTTGCATTCTTAGACACCGATTTTACTGATCTATTAGATGATGTACCATTAGATTTAAGAAGAAATATATTTTTTTCAAATGGACGGGGCACCAGCACTCTGGGGAATTCAAACACGAGAATGGTTAAATCATAAATTTCCAGAACGACGGATTAGTCGTGACAGTCCATTACCTTGGCCACCAAGAAGCCCAGATTTAAGCTGTCTTGATTTTTTCTTGTGGGGAACATTAAAAGCATTTGTGTATGCAGTGGAAATTGATACACGAGAGCAACTTCAGCAACAAATAAATGAAGCAGTTATAATGATTCGACAAAACAATATGCTTCAAAATCTAGAAGGGAGCATAATACGTAGGTGTATGAAATGCATAGAAGTTGGGGGTAGCCACATTGAGGAATTGCTGTAATTTACATAATAAAAAACTTAAAACGTAGTCGATATTTCCTTACTAGTTATGTACTGTTAATTCAAAAATGCAAGCAACCCGTTAAAATTAAAATATTACCATGAAGGAGGTCTAGTATGCCTATATACAATCTCCTTAGGTTTCATATTAAATCAAGTGCGTTGCTATGTAAATCGCAGGTGACTTAACACATAGCCCAGTACGACTCACCACACAGTGTTGCTAAGTTTACAAAAGATTAATTAAGAATTCTTCAAAAACTAATTGTTTTCGAGCAAAACGCTTGTAGAATTTTTTGCCCAGTATTTGATGCAGAATCGTGTGATGTAAATATTTTCCGCCATTTAAGATTCACTCTGTATATCTAATATAAATTCTATTAAAAGAATAATAATTTTGTGTTGTATCTCTATATATTTGCAACAGAAACCAGTAATGTAACTGTGTAGCGCAAGAAGATCATGCGCAGGGTCATATACCATGAAACTGCAGACCTAGATTTTAACATCGAACATCGATGGATAACAAACTATGAGAAACCGACTAATTGTAGAATGCCCTGGCCGCGAACCGCCATACCTTGTACTTTGCTACAGTGCCCTATAATGTAGGTGCGTGTCGTTAAAAGGTCATGATGCCACACGATGTTGCCGGACAAAATGTGATTCGCGCCAAACGTCAAAATAACGAGAAACCGCGCGAACTATGCGGGTCTTTTTTCGGAAGCATGTTCTGATATGATATGTCACGCCGTTGCGTTACGGGATTCTGTTGCCAATGTGTACTACTGTTTATAGTTACATGCTAACACATAGCTCGTTGTCACACGGTAACGTTAACATCAAAAAATCTTGCTATTACTTTCGAAATTCATGAAATTGTGACCTGTGAAAAATGTTAGTGTTTCTGTATGAAATATTATATGTTAAAGAAGTTATAAGCCAGCACTATTTAAAAACCAAATATTCCGTTAATCGCAGTTTTTTAAACGTAGTTGTGTAACTAATCGGCTAAAAGTGTATACACTTTTTTTATTTTTATAATGAACTAGCTCAACATACAGGATGTTATACATGGTTGATTTAAATGGAATTAAACTAAAACTAACATTCTATAACAAGGATGAGGTTTTACCCCATAACTAAATTTACATATTTAATCGCTCATATCACTATTGTCTTCCGATAATAGAATATCCTGGGGTAGCCTCTTTTTGAGTCGAGAACTATTGTCTTTTGTCCAAGACGAAAATAGGCCGCACCGGAACATTTACGTAGGCTAACAAAATACCTGCGAGCAGCATTGCGAATATAATTGTAGATTGATATTACACCAAGTTGGATTTGTTCATTCCACACATACCGTGGCGCATGCACTAATATCCGCAGCACCTTGTTTTGGAAGGTTTGTATCTTCCTTATATTTGTTTTTGAGGTGACACCTCATACCACACACGCATACGTTAACACTGGTCGCAATATGCTCTGGTAGAGTAGTGTTGCGCATTTACGACGTAGCGCGGATGTTCTGTTAATTAGAGTTTACAACAATGCTAATCTGGGGCATGCCTCACTTTATTTGTTATTGACATGGTAACTCCAAGTAAGGCGGCGATCTAAACAAACTCTGAGATATTTAACTACCGAATCTGCTGGGTTCCATGCGATGTGTTGTCGATGTTAGGGTTTTGAGGCCGTCTAAAAGTAAAGTTTTTGCGTGTGCTGTGACGCCTAGTTATATGACGGCGACAACAAAAATAATTCCACACACAAATTATCAAATAACGAAATCCTAAACAATGTCCAGGTATCGAAGACAAGGGTTCGACTAACTACAGTCGAAGAAGGGTGGTTCGATGTAAGCCTAGGCGCCACCTGTTTAAAAAAAAACCCTTTTCTCCTCGAAGATAACTTTGGGTAAACAGGAACCTTCCTGGATGCGAACTTACCTTGTTTGGTAATTTTTAAACTTATCGTTCAAGACAGAATAAAACACAATATACAGTTCCCAATATATATATATAATGATCCAGTAAAAATTTTATCATTTATCAATATAAAAATGTAGATATATATGAAGCATAAAAAAAATCCCACGTTATGAATATACATGTACATAAGTTCACATTCATGAACAAATAACTGAACGGACTACAGTACGTACTTCCTCTGATTTAATTTTTATTTACAGAGCAGGCCCAAAATTTCCAGGGAAAGCAATAATGCGTAGATCAGGTTTTAAACCAAGAAGTGTCAATCCACTTCTAAAAATAATATCAACCAATTACCGAATTACTGTCTAACATTCCTATATATTGAGGCCTCATATACGCAATAACTACATTAGATAACCAAAATTTAATGGTATATACGCACGAATAATTTTAAACTTACGCAGAATTCCCCCTTTCTGTTGACGTTTAAATCAGAAATTTAATCTCGTAAACTGCAGACCATTTAACAAGTTTTCAGAATACATATAATTATTATAATTTGAACAAGAATTTTCCCCAATTAAAATATGTAACTAAATACAAAAGTTTTTGTCGAGTGTTTATTATAATTCACTATAAATATGACTACGCAATTAAACGAGTTGCAGTATTCGTTTTTATTTAATTCTCGAAGGTTTCGTGGACTTATCAACGCAACGCAGGTAAGGTAAAAGTATATTCACAGACCTTGAAGCATGTTTTCTTTACATGATGTACTCGCCATACGACCATCTGCTACGTGGACGGTTCTGCACTGGAATATCGGCTCGTGGAATTTCCCACGTCGTTAAAAATTTCGAATCTATTTTTGACTGATTCAACTCTTCCGACTGTTAACCGTTTAATGCCATAAGATGCCACTCTTTCGGCTACTGGATAATTGCCTAAATAAATTCAACTGTCTTAGAAAAGAAACAAGTGAAATGAGAACCTAGTTTAGCTTACCAAAAAGATGTAAAATTGGCAGAAGAAAAACTTCCCACAGTGCACAAAAATTAGGAATACTCCCAGGAAAAAATTTACTATTACACAACCGTGTTAAACTTCCCTAATCACTTGAAAATTTACAAAATTGGAAAACTTCCTGTCGTAACGACCTTAATTGAAAATTCAAGACTGCACTTGTGGAAAGCTGAAAGCGTTCTTCTTAAAACCAGTAGACTGCGGTCCGCAAATCGAGAATCGCGATTGATGCGCAGAAACCAAAAATGAGAACAAGATTTTAAATTGGAGCCCGAAATATACTGGCTAAACCGCTGTATTAGAAAACACTCCTGATATACACTATGCGTCAGAAATCACACGTTACAGTGCACTTAAGTAGTAGCATTGAGCTTGATACGCCATTTTGCAAGATATTGAAGCAACTGTGCTATAGATGTCTGTAGTCTCTCTGCACAGATGTTAATATCTGAGTGACTAGTCAGTAATATAGTGTCATTCGCAAACATGGCCAGTTTTGCGGATGCTAGTGTTGGTATATCATACATGAAGATATTAAATAGTACAGGGCCGGAAAGGTATGGTCTTAAAGAAATTCACAACAGTTTATAGAGCAGTCCATTTATCCACACTTTATCAAAAACTTGTTGAACGTCGAGGAATAGAGCACCTGTATGTACCTAGCTTTCATATCCAGCATTTACGGATTCCGTAATTCTGAGCAGCTGATGCACAGTGGAATGATTATCTCTGACTCCAAACTGATGTTTAGGAATTATATTATGACTGTCAAGGAATGAGTAAAGTCGTTCTTTAATATTTCTTTCCAGGATTTTAGAGAGCACTGGTAATAAACTGATCGGTCAATAAGAGGTTACCTTTTTTGCGTCTTGGCCATGTTTGTCGATCATGACCACTTCAGCATGTTTCCGGGTGCTCGGGAAATAACCATTAGATAAGCAGACATTGAAGATTGATGTAAGAAAGACAACGGCCTTCAGTGTGAGGTTTTTAATCACCGTATTGTGGATTAGATCGTGTCCAGGTGTTTTTGTTTTTATGGTAATTTCTTTATTATAGCTGCTATTACTTTTGGAGACGTAAAATCGACTGATTCCAAGTCTACTGGTCTAGGTAGATTTATATTAACATTCTGGTCAACGTCTTCTATAAATTGCATATTCAATCGGTCATTATCTAACTTGAAGGAATTCTCATGGTGTTCTGAGAATAAATTTACTTTTTCCTGGTCCCTGCAGTAACTTTTATTATTTTCTTTAAGCGGTGGTATGGTGTCAGTACGATGTAATATTTTTTTGGTTGCGCGCCCCAGTGAAGTATCGCTTACTGTTGGTTTGGAAATGTATTTTTGATAATTACTGATACCATATTTATCCAACACGTAAGTCAGTTGGTGGACAATATAATTATACTTTCTTATACAGTTAATACTCTTGAAACATAAATAACAAGCTCTTTGCTGTTATAAAGGAATTATTTCAATTGCTTCATGTCTAAAACAAACTTCTATTACGTCACTTGATACAGAATATGATCAAATGTGTATGTGTATCTGATTATTTACGATAGGGAATATTTTTTACGCTATGATCAATACAGTGTATTTTACACTTCAGTGGAAATTGCTGGGAATTTATGTAGTTTTTTGGAAATTTATTCAGTTTTACGAAGAGTTCTTTATACGGTATTTTCATTTTTGTGGAATGCGATATTGGTTGCGATACCATGTGTGAGAGTAAATCACATTCGACTTCCTCGTGGATATTCGTGTAATTATAAGCAGCTGAGCTTACCTATAAATCACTCCGCGTATAGGGTTGATTGTATCATCTCTCGCGTTTACATGCAATATAGAGTGATTTTTATAGCTCTTAAAGCCGCAGAAAGCACATAATTTATAATTATAATTACAATGCTGAGCTTACAGTCTCCAAGTAGTATATGAAATTATAGTTTCTAGTAATTCTGTGTATCTATTTATAACGTCATATATTAGGCCTGTGGGTACTTCTAGTTAGCCTCCTACTGTACTTGGTTAATAGCAATGCTAAAGGGAAATAGAAAATAGAGTGACTGTAATGGTACACCTTCCCGCTCCTTATTTATGTACCTTCTTAAGTCTTTCTTGATGTGCTTTAAGAAGGTAATAATGTGCCAACCTTCATTGTCACTAATATTTGCATTCGAGTGTAAGAAAAAGCCCGTGTTTTGTATTTTACATAGACGTTAAGCTGCTATATAACAACGTATTTAAGGCTACAGAATAGGGCAGTAATGAAATTATGATATTCATACGGCGCGGATTACAATCAGCTATAACGAATGGCCGTCTAATCGTTCAGTATTATATCTGAATATTAAGCTATCGCATTGTAGTGAACCTGCGTTGACTGCATAAATATCGTAATATACGCAGCAACGTAATAATTGACGTAGGTCTTGTATAACCGGTCGTTCCCTGTCGAAAGATGTAATTCATAAAAACATTGTTATATGCACAGATGTACGTGGGCCATTTTTTGTGCTTCGTACTTTCAGCATGCGAAAAGAATAAAAAAAAAGGATTTTCATATGTACTGAACACGTAGCCGCGTTTAAAATCTGAAGGTAAGCATACGAATATGTCTAGATAGTAACACTTACCAAGATTCAAAATACAAACCAGTTTCCTCTACTCTAGAAAATACAATCTCTTAAAACGATGGTTGATTAGCTGTGGTTAATATAAATAAAGCATCAACAAGGTAATATTTTAACAGCTTCAAGGAAACTTCTATTTCTAATAGTGTTTAATATACCTTTGCGGAGTTACTGCATATAACTTTGCAATATTGACCATTTTGGAAATATACTTAAAACTCAAGCTAGTTTACAGGGGGATCATTATTCTCAAAATATGTTTTAACTCGGTTAACTTATATAAAACCCCCGCCTCTTAAATTAGCTTTGAGCTTGTATAATAGAATATTGAAGGCTATTGCCCATGCTAAAAAATTGTAGTAACTTATAGTAACCTATATTCCCGGTTATTTTCTAATGAATTTTTTTCGGAATTATAGCGCGCACAATAGTATACAGGGTGTCCTAAAACGTATCGGCAATATATCGAAGATGAATTCCAGAACTTATTTAGAGTCGAAAAGTCCATATAAACATATAGGCTAAACGTAACCGTTAACGAGTTATTGTTTATTTCATAATTTATTTGGCTAAAATTTGATTTCATAGGATTCTTGAAATACTGATCTAGTTGCCATGATCGCGTCTTTTGTTTGGTAACATTTGAATATCGTTTTAAACAAATTATAGTTTGTAACTTGTCAGTTTATTACTGTGAAACTGAAGTTATTGGCTTCATCTTTCTATCCCTATTTCTAACGTAATTCACAAGTATTCCCATTTTATAAACTCCGTTGGTTTAGTCTATACATTTTTTCGAGACATTTTGAACATCATTTTTGTCTGAAGATTCAACTGTTTTTTTCCACATCCTTTTTTGCCCTTCGTATGCGTCCTTTTTTTTATTAATTTGTTTTTCTTGATTTCAAAGGAAACACAATTCGGCTTCATTATTCTCTCCACATTCACTACTAGCCGAATTTCGTTGGTTTCGTTTGTATGTGTATTTTCCAATTTGAATTCCTCTTCTGTTTCATTGCCTTTTAATAGGCACCATTTAACAAAAAACTTCCCACAGTGCACAAAAATTAGGAATACTCCCAGGGAAAAATTTACTATTACACAACCGTGTTAAACTTCCCTAATCACTTGAAAATTTACAAAATTGGAAAACTTCATGTCGTAACGACCTTAATTAAAAATTCAAGACTGCACTTGTTGAAAGCTGAAAGCGTTCTTCTTAAAACCAGTAGACTGCGGTCCGCAAATCGAGAATCGCGATTGATGCGCAGAAACCAAAAATGAGAACAAGATTTTAAATTGGAGCCCGAAATATACCGGCTAAACCGCTGTATTAGAAAACACTCTTGATATACACTATGCGTCAGAAATCACACGTTACAATGCACTTAGTAGCATTGAGCTATATTTATTAATTTGTTTTTCTTGATTTCAAAGGTAACACAATTCGGCTTCATTATTCTCTCCACATTCACTACTAGTCGAATTTCGTTGGTTTCGTTTGTATGTGTATTTTCCAATTTGAATTCCTCTTCTGTTTCATTGCCTTTTAATAGGTACCATTTAACAAAAAACTTAAATTACGCAGTTACTGCATAAAATCCAGTGGTTGTTCAGTTTGCCCAAACTTATTAAGACATTTTGCAAATGACTGCCACATTGCAAAATAGTTTATGTTTGTTCAAAATAACGACGTTTAATAAAATGACTAGACATAATTCACGTATTCACGTCTACACAACACCATCAGTTACTTCTGGACAAAACCGGAAAGGACATTAGCTTTGCATATAACTTCTTGTATATTGTTGATAATTTTGAAAGAACTCTTTATTAAGAAAGCCATATTTTTTCCAAATTTTGTACTATGGGAAATTTATTTGAACTATACTAAAAATTGATATTTTTAACGGTTGTAGACGGTCGTTGGATAGAGGTCAGCGCATTACACTTCTACGCTGAAAGTCTGGGGTTCAATTCCGGAACATCGGATTTTTAAAGACCGTTCTGTCTTCTAAAGCAATGGTAAACCCGCGAGGTATTCTGTCTAGGAAACCTTCTCTGTAGTAGAACGGTTTAGACTTCTCATGGTTCGGAGCACGCGCTAAGCTGTAGGGCCTTTACGTCTGCGGTACTTTGAAAACGCGCAACACTGGCATAGGAGAGAAGATTGCTACGTCTCGCAAGACACAAAGCACTCAAAGTAAAAGCATAGAATCTGAACGAATTGTAAGATGAAACATGAAAGTTTTTACATCCCCACAACACACAGCTCGCAAGGTTTTTATAATATGCTGTTATTTTTATTATTGTTCTTTATTGCTGAAATGAT
The DNA here is from genome assembly GCA_014611495.1 of Limonius californicus. Classification (NCBI taxonomy): domain Eukaryota; kingdom Metazoa; phylum Arthropoda; class Insecta; order Coleoptera; family Elateridae; genus Limonius; species Limonius californicus. The sequence continues at coordinate 71,551 of JABXWE010001789.1, forward strand.
ATAACAGTAGATTAGTATAAAATTAATTATTTCAACCAGACAGTATTACTAAACGTAAATAAGAACCTGATGGTTTGAAATCAGATTCCTATCTTATTATTGACTTCATGGTAACTATGATGTACGAGAGTTTAAAATTAATATCATACTTGTTGTTTTTCGTGGTACAAATGTTCTTAAAAGAATATTATTTTCGTAATCAAGCCCTTTTTAGAACATTTAACAACTAAATTTAAGAAGGAAATTTTACTGTTATTTTCTATTATATACTATGTGCCAGATGATGTATGCAATATCTAGAAAATTTGATCCTAAGCCATAGTTCTGAATGTAATTTTTCTAGAGATAATAATAAACCCGTTGGTGCAATTTATTTAAACGCGCTGTATAGTATACGAATTTAAGTTACCGTGTAGATTTTTTATATTTATATAATACGTATTGTTGCATGGAGAGTTATGGACTCAAATTCTCTTTGTGAATTTACATGTATATTTATATTTTTTAAACACAATGCAGCCAGCCCCTTTAATAAATAATCGTAAAGGCGAACTTTTAAAGAATTAGTTCTAACATATACACTGTGTTCCTAAATGATTGTGGGGATTTCAAAGTTTTCAATGTGAGCACCATTCGTAACACGTTACACTTGCAGCCGCTAGTCTAATTCCTGCTATCCACTGCTCAGCATTTCTGGTGTGATAGATTTAACAGCCTCAACTATTCTGCGTCTCAGCCAGGTTGGTGTGAGGTCAGGGGCCGTGGAGGCCACCGCGAGAAATGGATCCTGTATGTCCCGTCGGGGATTAACATTGTTCACACATTCTGCAAAGAAAATGTATATTTTTATATATATTTTCATCTGGTACGCTGTTAACGTTGAGATTGGCGAATACGTGCTTCATTTTTGATATACCCTATTTCCCTTGTTCTCCATAAAAGTCTATAATATTTATTCGCCTGCTTCTTAAATTTGCTTAATAACGACTCCAATATATGTCGATAATTTAATTTAAATCATAGGTTAGTTCAGATATATTTGCTGGGTATCCGTACAACGCCCTCTAGGTGTCATTTTCTGAACTAAATAGTAAGAATTATCGGACGTCCATAAATAAAAAATAATAAAATATCAATTAATTCCGATCGGAGATAGTATGTATAACTCATAGGAAAAGTATAATTTCCGGACGCACCATCGTACGAAATATATCACCTTTGCTACTAGATACGCAATATACTATTCCTTAATATAGAGAGAAGGGAGAAGCTAGATAATAATGTTAGAAAATTGGTTAAATATTTTAGACATGGCAGTATTCGAATTAAAGATGTATCAAGTAGTAAAACTTGACAAACAGTGAAGTTCTTGTTCAAAATCATCAATTCGCTAACGAAAATGTTAATAAAGAAGTTCGACAATGGCTACGAACAATTCTGTCGTAGGGGTAAAAATTGACAATGTGAAAATATCTGTATTACTTATTATTGAAATCTATGTTTTATATAATGTAGACATATAGATTTCAGAAAAACCTTCGGAAACTAGTGGTTTCAGCTTATATCAACGAAATCCAGTGACGGACTAATTTTTCTATTCTCGGGACTCAAGGCAATTAAAAAAAAGTCCCAGGATTTCCCGACGATACAACGACTCTAATTATTTTATAAAAGATATGTGTACGACACTTATTTAAATATAGAAAAACACATACTGTTAATTATTAATTTTTAATATTTGTTCTTGTTTTTTAAGCTTAGTAAAGTCCAGAATTAATTTTTAAAAGAGTATCTGATTTGTCCGTAAAACAGTTTCATTTTGAATTCAATAATTCTCATATAAAAGAACTGTTATAGGAATAGTTCCATTTGATATTCCATTCTGCGGCTAATCTCGATGGTGATTTAAAAATGGTGCACACGCCACTATATAATATATTCGATCGATAGTATCCCTATCTTCATGCAAAATGTAATCAATTATGGGCCGATTCATTTCAGTTTGCCACGGCAGGTGGAAATATCCATGCATTTCATAGTATTTTACATGCTTTCTAATGTTACTTTGTCAAGAATTCTGTATATGAGTTGGTGCAGGCTCGAATGCTAATACTATTGCTTAACTAATTGCAACCTCGTAATCTGAGTACTGAAACAGTTAGTAATGTTAGTATAATATCTTAAGCTGTTATCAGAGTGGATCGTTTGAGTTATAGATTCGTATAAAATTATGTGTGTGTGTGCAATTAGAATTAGCAATTATAAAAGTATTCCAAACAAGAGAATATGAAAACATTGTTAATCCGTTACACATCTAAGGGTATTACTAACCATTAAAATGAATATTGATTTTAGACATCAAAAATTATCTAAGTGTTCTAATTTGTTTAGAATTTCATGATGAGTGTGAAAAGTTTCCATATTTGTTTGTACTCCTTTATTTTTTAGTATTTTCCATATAGCTTTTTACATTGTATTTTATTTAGTAATATGCAAATTCCGTTGACGTAGTAAAATGTAGTGTGCAGTAATATTGTTCCAATGGAACAAGAAATATGATGTGCAGTAAATTGTGAAGTTGTAGTGGGTACATAAATAAGTGTATATTGCTGTATGCTGTGCGTTCGGCGACTGACGCGCCTTGCCTTGCCCCTGGAGCTTCATCGCGGAAAAGTTTAGCTCTTTTGTTCGAAACATTTGTTAGGAGTATGTTACGGGTTTTTTGTCGGTTTTGAAGAAGTGTTGCTGACTTTTTGCTTCATTGGCTTGTATTTATGGCGTCATGGTAACGATGTCGCATGGTAGAGCATGCACTCGCGTGACTACTTAAAGTCCGGCCTGGAGGTATTTTACGCTCCCTACGGCTGCAGACCATTTTAATTAACTGCTGAGTGTAAATTTACTGCTTCAGTCTTTCCTGATCTTCTAAATAAATAGACGCGGTTAGAGGGCGTTTCGCAGTATAAGCCTACACGGCCGTAAAGGATCTGTAAGAGAGAAATTAAAAAGAAATAAAATTAGTTAGCACGATATTTTGTGAAATACATAACATCTTGCAAATTTTTAGTTAAATATATATTTTAAGAGGCACTTTGGACGTTGTGTTTTGTGATTGTCGTATAGTAACGTTAGTATCGTTCTATGGTAAATTATTTTCTGTTAATTCCATAGGATAGTCGTACAAGTTTTACACAAGGGTCTTACATATATTTTCTTCGTAACTGTTGAATAGGACTTCACTTAAATATTATACTAGCCATCAAAGACAGAAGATTTGAATTCATCAACAGCCTTTCCGTCCCACTGTTGGGCATCGGCCTCTTCTCTGCCACGTGTTTCTCCTCAGCGCTAAGGTAGAATCACGGGGGACCTACAGTTTAACGTCGAATCCGAACGACAGAAATTCCAGAGAAGGTTTTTAGCATTAAGATCCAACGGTTGCAAGCCGAATTGGGAAATTGTGTGTGGTGGGTTGCAGACAAGATTTTTATAAATCTGCATAGTTCTGCTTAGGTTTCGAACCCAAGCCAGAATCGACGTTTTATTCAGAAAGCGAGCGCTCTACCAACTGAGCTACCACCGCACAAGATTTGAATTACTACATTGAAAATTGGTTACAAATTGTTTAAATCAAAATATGGTTATAAAATACGTGTCCGAAAAAATAACACATCCGCAATTTTTTTAAAGAATTTTTTTAGTGAACGTTTTATATATTTGTTTAAGAATCTTGGAGTTGCCAAAGGAAACCACAAACACCCTACGAAAGTGCAGTGCTCAGGATTCGAACCTGAGCGACTTTGGTAGAATAACTCCGAAGTTAAACGCCACGGCCACTACTCTGCGACAGTTTTCGTTTTATATTTAATAGCAGTCAAACATATATTGTAAGAAAACTTGAACCGTAATCTTCTTGCTAATGTATTGAACAGAACTTTACAACAATATGATTCACAAGCAAAATCTCTTCTTCTTCATCTTTTTCCTTTTTTACTCTACATGTTGTGTCGTCATCTGGACATATGCCTCCTCTAGTTCCTGTCATTTGGGTCTATCGTGTACCGTCTTATTCATCTTCTAGTTATTATACTACTCGTAATACCGTCGTACTATTCAGTTATCGCACGCCCTACGCTGCTTTTGTCGGTCTTTGGTCTCCATTCAGTTCTTTTCTTTGTTGATCTTTCATTATCCACTCTAGCAACGTAACCCATGCATCTCCTTTTCCTTCTTGCTACCACTTTAACTACGTCATTTATCTTCGTTTTCTGTCGTATCCATGCGATTGGTTTTTATTCTTCAAAGTAATGTTTAATATAGTTGTTTCCATGTAACGCTGATTACCTCAGATAACACTATTAAACAAACAGTTTGTGACATGCAAATTGTTAGGTGTTTCTGATGTATTTCGGTACCCTAAAAACAGGAATTGCCTATCACCCACGAATTTTTGCAACATATGCATGTTGCGCCACTTTGTGTAATGTATCAGCACCCTGTTAGGGTATATTCGTCAGTACTGATACATGATTGACTGTGAATTAACTCGTAAGTACAATGCCTAGGCAGTTTGTAAATAATGTGGAACAGTTTTTGGTATGTGTATGGGGAACTAACTTTTAAATCGCAAAAACGTACTTTTACACCACTTGTACGAAGAGCATATGAACTTTATTTCGGAGTTAAAGTAGGAGATCAAGATAAGTCATGGGCTCCTCACATATATTGTAAGGCTTGTATAACATTGTTAACAGGTTGGTTGAAAGGTACAAAACGTAAAATGCGCTTTACAACACCAATGGTGTGGAGAGAACAGAAAGAGCATGCCACAGATTGTTACTTTTGCCTCATTGCCATCAGCTTTACGGCCCGTCAAATATAGTGAAGATCTTCCTATCCCAAATCCACCAGAATCTTGGAGTTTGGACGAAGAAGAACCTGAAAGCACCGGTGTTCTAACTGATGCAATGATATGCAATTCGCACAAGAAATAGACAATGATCTTCTATTTCAAGCATCAGAATATTCAACAGAACCAAATCTGATTTCACAGGCTGAACGGAATGATTTAGTTCGAGCTTTGAAATTAGCAAAATCACAGTCAAAACTTCTAGCATAGGGATTAAAAGGATAGAATCTCCTCGAAGGTGACATACCATACACACCGAAAACGTCAAAAAGGACTTACACATTGTTTCGCTCAAGAAAGGACTTTGGTATATTGCACGGATATTGACAACTTATTTCACGCATTAGGACAGAAACACGAAGCAAACAATTGGCGCCTATTTATAGATGCTTCAAAACTTAGCTTAAAAGCGGTTTTGCTTCACAACGGCAATAAATATCCATTTGTATCTGTAGCTCATGCCGTTCATATGAAGGAATCATACGAGAATATCCAATATCTTCTAGAACACATTCGGTATAATGACTATGAGTGGTCTATCTGTGGATACCTAAAAGTGATACCGCTTATTCTTTGGACTTCCGCTGGGGTATACAAAATTCTGGTGTTTCCTGTGTGGGTGGGACAACCGTGCACGAGATCGTTACTAAATACAGAAGGAATGGCCACTAAGTCAAGCACTAACTCCGGGTCAAAAAAATATTACCAACGAACCACTGGTTGATCCTAAAAACGTATTTCTACCACCACTGCATATTAAATTGGGCTTAATGAAAAATTTCGTTAAACCACTAGATCGTAACGGAAGAGGGTTCTTGTATCTGAAACAGAAATTTCCGAGAGATAGTGAGGCAAAAATTAAAGAGTGTATAGTTGTGGAACCACAAATACGAGAAGTAATGAAAGATGGCGAATTTGACAACTTGCTGAATGAAGTAAGAGCATGGAGAGCTTTTGCAACAATTGTGATCAATTTTCGTAGAAATGTCAAAGCTGAAAATTACAGAGATTCACTTTCTGGATGCTCATCTCGATTTCTTTCCGGAATATTTGGGTGACGTAAGTGACGAACACGTTGAACGGTTCCACCAAGACGTTGCAACCATAGAAAAGCGATATCAAGGCAAATGGAATTCTAGTTTGCTTGCTGATTACTGCTGGACATTAATCCGTTATACCCCAGAGACCAAATGTCGCCGGAAAACATCCGCAACAACATTTTAAAGTAAGTGCAACATTAAGAACATGCCGATATTAATATATTTCCATATAACGCACAACACTTCGTAGCGAGTAAAGTGTTGGTGATAGATAAAAGCCAAGGTCATTTTCTGCTTTGTTGTGAAATTTTACATAACATACGCCATGTTTTATCGATGTCACAAAAAAGTTGATTTTTGTTTACCAGTGTTATTATAAATTTGGAAGTGTTTATATTTGCCTTCTATAAATCTATATCAGGTTTTGATAAATATTGGAATAAACCATATATATATACATATATACGTTTTCAATGGGAAATGAGGTAAGTGCATGTCGTCCATTTGGTTCTAGAGCTCTTCCAAAAAGGATTTACATTTGCTTGCTATCTGGTAAGGACACAGTAATTTGAAGGAAACCCCTAATGCTATTGATCCATTCGGTATGATACTAGATGATATGTCACCACTTAAGGAATTACTTTTAATTTAAGGAAGATATTCGCCTTAAACTGAATTAGTTTATATAAGAATAGTTTAAGAGTTGTACAATTTTTGGAGCCCTTGTCTATGATATCTCCTTCTTGCTTACAACTAAGTCAATAATTCTATATCTTAATATTTTTGAGAGAATTTATGAAGTGCAATAATGCGGATGACGTATGTGTACTTTTGTTCTAAGGAACACATACGTCCAACCATAGAAAAAAAATCTCAACTTGTCTGTGCTTTAAAACATTTATTTAATAGTCCGTAATCCCCTTATGCTGATGTGACCCTTTTCCTAGATAACGTTACTCATAATATCTTTTGTTCACTGAATTCATTCAAGTTAATTGCTCAGTCATACCAACATTAAATTACAGTAAAGTAAACATATTTTACTTCAAAATAAAATAGAAATATAGTGAGAAACCTTAATTAAAACTATTCAAAATGATCACCCACTTTTTCAATAAACATTTGAACAACAGGGGACGCATTCTCCAGTATTTGAGGGCTACGTCAGCGGCCATATTAAAAATGAACTAAAGTAGTACTTCTCGATCGTTATTCTTATCCGCGTCAACCAAGTCCTTCATATCATCGACAGGCTTTTCGTCCCACTGTTGGCCATGTGTTTCTCCGGGGACCTACAGTTTGACATCGCATTCGAACAACTAAAATTCCAGAGAAGGTTTTTAGCATTAAAATCTTACGGTTGCAAGCCGGATTGGGAAATTGTGTGTGGCGGGTTGCAGACAAGATGTTTATAAATCTCCATACTACTGCTTAGTTTTCGAACCCAAGCCAGAATCGAAGTTTTATCAGAAAGCGAGCGCTCCACCAACTAAGCTGAGGGGGTTTAGATGGGGGGACCGTCCAACGCACGCATACCCCCCCCCCCCCGTTAACAATCCAATGATCCGGAGAAATTAGGAGAAGCTCCACCTGTCCGGGTTAATAATGGAAGATCTTACAACAGTAAAGGTTACGGATTTTCCGAAAAGTTACGATAAACATTCCTTGTCAGAAGAGCATCGAAGACGTAAGGCCAATAAGCTTCTTCCCGATGATATGGCACCTACAATTTACTGAAAATTGCCGTTTAAAGTAGTTTTCAGCAGTTCCCCGGGGATTATTGGGCTAAATCGCGGGTTTACAGATAATTCAACGAAAAAATCTAACCTTTGTGGTAAATACTGCGATTGAAGATATACTTTTCGAAGTGGATGGCATGGACACGATGCCTCAGCATGTAATGTTCTCGAGATCGTAGCATGAGGCGCTGCAAGACAAGAAGGCTCACGTTCCTATTTTAACACCGAAAATCTAGGTTTCTCGCAGTCACTTATGCGTAGCGATGAAAACATAATGATTTGGAATAGGATTACGATTTCATAAACTTCGACAATAGTCCTCCACGGCGGCTTTGTAATTATCATCATATAACCCGTAAATAGAATTAATATCTGCATATTCTTCATTTGAAGACTGCTGTTCTGTATTACAGTTCTATGAATACGTATATAAAACACTATCGAAAATTCTTGAGTTCTATTTTCTTTTTCTGCGCATTATAGTTGTTTATTGCGTAATATAAATTCTGGCGGCTATTATTTTTGTTCGCTCTTGATTCTAGTAAGTTTTCAGTTAATTCCAATCCCCCGTTTTTATTTATTTTACATGTCATATCCTTGTTCGTCATTTTGCGTACCCAGGATATTTTCAGGATTCGCCCGCAGAAACAAAATCTAAATAAATGCCTCCCTTTTCCTGCTGATTTCCTGATCCTCCATGTGAACATGCATGCTTCTACACAATATAAAAGGACAATAAATACATAGGAGCATCTTGTTATTTTCGTCCAAATCTCTACACTCAAGTCACATATGCGAAGCAGCTACTCAATTTTGATAAATGTAATTCTCACCTCGATGCTTTTCTTACGACAAGTAGGATAGAGAATTGTATTTTATGTTCAGTGTTTATAATAAATTCAGGATCACTTGGAGATCATATTTTTTGCTGATCTTATTAAGTAGTTGAATAAAGTACCTGTAAATCACTGGCGCAACTTATTACAAGTACAGTATCATTCTGATATTCTATATTATTGATTCTTTTATTTAGCATTAGTATATCGGTTTTTCATGCCTTAGAATGTCTTTTTTTTTCCGTGTAAATTAAATGATTTTATAGGAGCAATTTTATTTTTCAAATACATATTCCATCCTGGTCGATATTCTTCTCTTCTTCTTCTTCTCTAATAGGTACGAATATTTAAACCAGTAATAGATTGGCTCAAGTAGAATTCAATGGTACT
>JABXWE010001791.1:0-67973 GCA_014611495.1 Limonius californicus
TGTGATGTGGTACGGATGAAACCGATTTACATTTAAAATGGTAAATATTCAACTTTGAGCTTTTACAGTTGTGGCATGTCGTTGTCATTTGGCTTGTAAAACAGTCCATATTGCCTCAAAGTTATTTCCAAACACCTAAAGGCATTATGTGATGGAAGTGATCTGTCTATCCCGGTATCTTCTACATGTCGTCGTACTGTTAAGTCCGCTGACCCTCTGCATTCTCTCAAAATCAATATAGTATCCGTTCTCTCGCTTTTAGAATACATCGAAACTGATAGTTATTACCACACGAATCTATACAAACCAACAACTTTGAACTCATGCACATGTGGGAGGTGTAGACCACCAACTTGTTACTCGATAAAATGATCACACTGTATAGATTTTATTTTTTTATTCGGGAAGTTGCCAAAAGCAATTGCACCCAGCCTATATCGGCTCAGCACATTTCGTACTATACACAGATCTAATATGCCCCAACTTTTGAAAAACCCAATGCCCCAAGTACAAGTAAGACACTCTGGGAAAGTGCAATGCTCAGGATTTGAACCTGAGCAACTTTGGCAGACTAACTCCAAAGTCAAAGAGATTTTATGTTAGAAGTAGATCGTTTGTGACGCCTATATTGCTCAACGGCGACAATAATTAAATTATGCACAACAAAGCGAATTATCTATTTCTAAACAAGGTCCAGGTATCAAGGACAAGGGTTCGACTAGCTACAGTCGAAGAAGGGTGGTTCGATGTAAGCCTAGGCGCCACCTGTTAAAAAAAAACCCTTTCCTCCTTGAAGATAATATTGGTAAACAGGAACCTTCCTGGATGAACTTACCGTGCTTGATAATAATAAACTTATTTTTCGAGACAGAATGAAACACAATTATAATAGACAGATTTCCAAATATAATGATCCAAGCATATAATTAATCAATACAAAATATATCTGTATGAAGCATACACAAAAAAAAACCAAGTTATATATATATATGATGTTATGATAAATATATGAGCAGGCCATGGAGGTACCATCGTTGCACAGCATGCAAGTATAAGAGCATACTTTATTTATGCAGCTCTTTACTAGGTATTTATGTATTTATAAATTTGTAAAATGTTTGTCTTATTGGAGGTGGCTTTGGAATCATTAGATTTGCAGTAACAACGTGAACGCATAACACGTGATAAGAGAGTGAACTACAATAGGGTAAATATCATAAATGAGAGGGTTGTTAGGGTAATGAATAAACAAGGGTTGAAAAATAATTATTCAAGTTTTAATATTTGAATCAAGCGGAGGTGTGATCGGGCTTCACCAAGAAAATCACACCCGAGCAAGCAAATTATATTAAATCTACATACAACTATTCATATTTGGCGTTTAACGTTTTGGTCGATGTAATATTTGTTAAATTAAATGAAGTTATGGAATTGGCTGTTTTATTGAAGTGTATGAATATATTCTGAAGTATAGAAACTTAAAGGAAGCCACGAAACCCTGAGATAAGAAGTTAAAGCCGAGGTATTACTGCAAGGTGTGAGAACATTGATTTATAAGTTGCAAATCACTAGTACAATTACCGAAGGGAGCTGTACATAGCAATATATATATATATATATATAAATACCTTGGGAAAACCGTAGTAGATATTAATATATAAGAACAAAAAATAAATACATAGATATGCATACGATGTAGTATACATCACAGAAGACCTGTTAGAACTGGAGAAAATTATAATATAGGCAAGAAGAAGAAGAACAAGAAAAACCGGAAAAAATAGGACTAATCATGAATATGAGTTAAACAGCAAACAGCATACTTAAATGAAAGAATTCGCATTGACAGCTTTGTGAAATCTGCAAAATAAAAACTAAAGATTTAAGACATATATGCAAATAAAAATATTAAAACAATGTGTTCTTCCGGTATTCCTGTATGAAGTTGAAATATGGGCATTTAGGAAGTAAACCATAGGCAAGATGCAAACAACTCAACGTCATATGGGGATAGCAATTATAAATATCACATTAAAACACCAAAAATATATAGAATAGATTAGAGAACGCACCAAAATGGAAGACATCAGAAACACGATACTGAAAGCGAAATGGCGATGGGAAGGGCATGTAGCATGGATGGATAACACGAAATGGACAAGAGAAACGACGGAATGCAAACCACCAGGAGAAAGAGAAATCCAGGACTGCCCACACTAAGATGGTACGATGAAATTAGGAAAATAGCACGGAGAAGAAGACAGAAGAGATGGGGGGAAGTGGAGGAAGCGCATGTCCACTCATAGACTGTAAAACTGGATACAGAGAGAGTATACTGAGACCTTAAGAAAGTTAATACGGACTCAGGTTTTGCATGATAACACCCGACCGCACGAGGCGGCTCGTACTGTGCAAGTAATTGAACAGTGGGGAAATTTGTAAAGATCCCCATACAGTCTCGACTTAGCACCGAGTGACTATTACCTCTTGTATCTTAAGAATTCGAAGAATTAAGAAGAACTCGTGACCATCATTTCGACAGCGACGATTTCAAAACGTGTTACGGGCCAAACGGGCTTTTCCGTCGACCCGTAACCGGATAGGTAGAGAAAGGCCTACAGCTTAGCTCAGAGGAGTACTGACTGAAGGTCGCTTTTTGTTACAACAGAAAAAAAGTTCAATGAAGTTGAATTTTGCAAGTAGCGCGTAAGGTTTCGCTTCACAGAAACACAAAACTTTAGTTTTTACCTTGAATTTTGATGTAGGCAGGCGCAATTTTGAGGAGTTGAACAGATGTAGGTACAGTTCGGGGTTGTTCCCCCCGGTCCCGGTCCGGGAGGAAAAGGGTAGACGACTTCAGAAAATTTTGGGACGAAACGTCCGTAGGTACGCCCCTGGCAAATTAGTTCATCTCTGCTTCCACAGAATCAAACTAGTGAACCGATGAAGCACAATTTCCACGCGATCAATTTTTGTGGAACGACGAAGCACAATTTCCAATCTCACTGGATCACTTTTAGTGGAACGACGAAGCACAACTTTCACGGGATCAATCCGCTTTTATCCGAATAAATCGAGAGAACAATTACACTTAATTGTTCTATATTAGGGCTAACACTGCTGAATATATACTCAAATCTGACTTTGTCGAGGATTTTCTTTTGCCTAAAGCAAAAGTACGATATGGTAGGTTAGATATAGCAGAGCAGCCGCGAAAAGACCCGCTATTAAAAAAAACGTCGTTCCGGTCCGAGAGTCTAGTATCTACTTCACTTTCGTAACGGTCCTTCTCCGTAGATGTAATTTGGAAAGACCCGGAGTCATTGAAGGTGCAAAATTGACTTTTGTAACGGCCCCCGTACGGGCGACCGGAGCCATTCAAGATGTAAGGCTGACTGAATACTTAACGCGATATGTAGCTGCATTTATCCCCAAAAGAAATTGCATCACATTGCGAAATTTCATGAAATGTTCTAGAAAGATCTGACACGTAAATTCTCAGAAGCGTCCAAGGCCAGGCGCGAACAAACAATATTCGGCAATTTCGACTTACAAAAGGGAAGTGTCAACATAACTCAATCTTAGAAAGACAAAATAGCGAAACTGTAACCAACATAAAAGTGCAATTAAAATAACGTTTTTAATTCCTAATGAAATTATGAAATTAATTCACATAAAGCGGCAAATTTTAATAGAACACATCAAACGACGGTACAAAATTGGTTCCCGTCACAGGCGGCAACGTTCTATGACGAAGGTGTACAAAAGCTTGTACTATACGATATGATGCGTATTTATATATTCGATTGGTGGCTATATATAGAAATAAACTACTCAAAAATGAATAGGTATATTGTAATATAAGCAACTATGTTTGTATTTAGCGGCTAAAATTCGTCTACTATTGATAACTAGAGCATGCGGCAAACAAAACACAATCGAATCCAGTTGCAATTGTTTAACGTTATTAGTTTCAAGTCGAGTTTGTGTATTGATTGAATAATCGTTCCTGTTTTGAAGATCTTTTTTGTTCATTGTTTTTTATTCCTGTGTTACATTTGTGTTCTTAATAATGAAGAACATTGCAGAGAAACCATTTAACAACAGAATATCGTCAGGTCGAAATTGCTGATATGTTAGGAACCTCGCAGAGCGTAATTTCACAGGCCCTTTCGCGCCTTAGAGAAACAGGTACGACTGCAAGAAGGTCTAGAAGTGAATCTTTTCGCATCACAATACCTGGTGAGGATGGACTTTTGGTAATGAATGCAAGAATGCACCCCTTTTCAACTGCTCGACATCTACAGCAAGTGCTCCAGAATGCCACAGAAAATCGAGTCTCCGACCAAAATGTGGGAAATCGATTGTTTGATGTAGGACATACCTCATACCGCCCTCCGTCCTGGAAGAACTGTGGCTCAACGAATGGTCAAGACGGAGGCTCAAGAAGCAACACCGTGGGATGATGTACTGTTATCGGACGAGTCGAGATATTGTCTCAGCAATGATAGCCGGCGTCAAAGAGTATATCGTAGTGCCGGACATCGTACTTTACCTCAGTATACCCAACCAGTCATTGCTTTTGGTCGTGGTGGTCTTATGGTATGGGCTGAAATTTTTTTTTGGGTACTGTCCTCTATATATTTAATGGTACACTCACGGGCCAACGCTATGCCCAAGAGACCATTATGGACCATGTGCTGAACCGTCGCAATGCTGTTGGAGGGGAATATTTTGTTTTTCTTGACGACAACGGAAGGCGGCATCGAGCTCGGGTTGTTTTGCAGATGTCTCTAGATGAGAAAATAGCCCATCTTGCTCTTCCTCCGCTATCTCCAGACCTCCACCCCATCGAGCATGCATGGAACCTTTTGTAGAGGCAGCTGGATCATCATAATCCAAGGCCCACTACTGTGCAACAGGGATGAGGGATGTATTGCCGGTACTGTGGCATCAAATTCCACAAGAACATTTTGATAATTGCATTGAGAGTATGCCAGCAAGGTGCAGAGCAGTTACTACTGCCACAGGAGGTGCCACGCGGAATAAAATTTAATAAATTTAAGTTAAATGAAAGGAGACAATAACGATTTTCATTATAATATTGTTAAATTTTGTATTTAACTGTACCTTTGTTGTAATATTCATGTTCATTACTAAAAAGACGTTACATTTTGTTGATTTAGTAGTTTTTTTATTATAAATGCAATTGGTGTTGCCTTTCAGTGTCTTACACTGCAATATCCATTCATTTTTGAGTAGGAGTGTATCTAAGATTGAACATAATATATTTTCAAATTAACATTTTTTGTTTACGGCTGATCGGCCCTTAATTTCCAAATAAGCCTCGTAACAAATTGGCAAATAAAATATGAACTATTGCATTTAAATGTTTTCAGAAACTAAATCATTTTTCCATAGATATATAAAAATAACAAGAAATATGTAATTCGGACCACAGCAACTATTAAATTAAATTTACATAATGATTTCTATCATTTTAAACATGTCTTGTTCGTCCAACTATTGAATTCCGCATTCTTTGCAAAATTTCCATGATTGTCAGGAAAGCCAATTTAAAACATGAGATTCTGTTGTATCTTGTTAGACTAAACAAGTAGAAAAATATCTCGTGTCAAGTTACTCAAAGTTCGTGTTTCAAGAGGTATGTGAGTGATATCGCCGTCTGCATGAAATAAGGGAAAGCATTTGTGAGGTTTTTGTGCAGGCGGAGAGCTAAATTTAAGTAATATTTTTCAGTTTTATCTATCTCGTATAAGCGTAAGATACTCGTATGTGTACGTAAAGTCACTTTAAATTGAAGGAAACCTATAGTATTCTTTATTATACTAGGCTTGTTCAACTGAAACCCATCTTTGATCAACTTAGCCTTGAAAACCAATTCAATAATTCAAATGACGTTCGTTAATGTTAGTTGTGTTTGTAAGCAACACATTAATAAGTATCTGGCGTTTGAATTCGATTCTGACTTTTAAAGCTTCGATTGTGAAATGGCGTTTGTCGTTGAAAATCCGCCCAAGTTTGATCAGCGTATGGTCCTACAATGTTTATGCGCTGAAGGTGTGCAGCCATTGCAGATTCATACGCAGATGCAAGCAGTGTATGGAAATACTTGTATTGCGTACCCAACTGTGAAGGAATGGTGCCGCAAATTTAAGAATGGAAAAGTGGAGACTATGGACGAGCCGGGACCAGGTGCACGGTGTACTGCATTAACAGAAAGCAATATGGCATGTATGAAAAGCCTTATTAGAGAAAATTGTCGAATTTCAATTAGCGAGAAATTGTTGGTGCGAATGTAGGATCTGCCCATAAGTGTTCGTAATCTGGGTTAGGCAAAGCTTGTTCGCAATGGATTGCTTTTCTCTTTTCTAATGCACAAAAATGCTTGCGAATGGACTTATTTCTGCAACACCTCATAGGCTATAAGCAAAATGGTGATGACTTTCTATTATCAATAGTTGCTGGTGACGAAACTTGGTGCAATTAGTACGAGCCATTCAGTAAGTTATCGTCGATGCAGTGGAAACATTCAAGTTCACCACCACCGAAGAAGTTTAAAGCACAACATTCTGCAGGCATTTTTTTCGACTTTTTGATAGAATTGGAGGAACCTGGAATAAATGTCAATGCAAATCTGTACAATGAAACTTTGTACAAGCTCCATGAAGCTTCATCAAGCAACAGGGAAACGTCCAGGAAAACTTACGCGTGGGGTCATTTTGCTGCACGACAATGCTAGGACTCATGTTGTTAATATGGTAAAATAAAATCTTCAACGCAAGAAATTGGGGTTTTAGAGCATCCACCCTATAGCCTGGATCTATCGCCTTGTGATTTCTATATATTTGGACCTCTGAAAACGGGGTTAAAAGGTCGGCATGTTGAGTCTGGCGCAGAAGTACAGATAGCTGTGGAAGACTTCTTCAATCTGCAGCCACAAGAATTCTATGAGCAGGGTATACATCGGTTAGTAAAACAATGGGATAGGTGCCTTAACTGTGACGGTAATTATGTGTAATTAAATTGTTGAATACTTTTTTTATAAAGTATAGATGGGTTTCAATTGAACGCACCTCGTATTTAATACCTACAGATATATTGGTTGAATAACATTAGCTGGAAAATGCATTATATATAATACAGGAAAAATATCTGAATGTATTAGTGAATGAAAGGTATTGTGATTAGGCTAATGTACACATATTAAACTGTATTTCAGTGTTTAAACAAAAAAACAAAGCAAACTAAAATTCTAATATACAGGGTGAGTAATGGTAGACTATGAGCCTACCATTCCAAAAATAGGCAACCCAAAACCCATATCGCGAAATACTACAAGATCTAAATTTGTATTGACGATATTATGAATCAGAGCTGTCAGTGCGGCATACTTGACAGTTTTCTGCAAAAAATAAATTGTTATACTTGCTATTTTGTAATATTGGAAATACTTAAACTTCGATATTTACAAATAAGACTATGTTGCTTTCGTTCAGACTTAATTTGTTTAAAAATTGACTAGAATAAATTACCAAACATGATAAACAATCATTCTTTATTCGTTATACCGTCAATAAAAGTTTATATATTGCAGCACCTTGTGATCTGTATTTTGGGTTGTCTATTTTTCTAATCGTAGGATCTACTCTTCTGTGAATCACTCGGTATAGTTTGTTGTTTGATAATTGATTACTTTTGCTTTTAAGAACTAAAATTATAATTAAGTGTTAAAATAGTATAAACATTTAATTGCTAATACGTTTATTAAACGTGAAAAATAAATAAACGTCAAGATGTTCTGGCAAATAATAAGTTTTTTTATGAAATGCTATGCGTGTTTAAAAATGTACAGAAAGGAAATTGAGTTTCTAAATATAAAAGTTCGATATCGGCGTCTTAAAGTTCATAATATATCATTATTATAATTTGCAAATACCTACGCGTAAAGTAACTACCAAAGCAAAGATGGTTTCCATTACATCACTTGCTATATGTCATATCAAAAAGAACATTAAGAAAGAAAAAAGAATATGTTCTGTTTCATGATATTCTAGTATTAAGTATTAATATTATAGCGGTCTATTATTTTTATTAAACCGTTTACATTGTACGCAGTTGCAGTTATGGTTGTTTATATTGTAAATGTAGAATATTCAGAAGTTTCGCATTGTTTTTATCATTTTTTGCAGATTTCTCATCTTGTACAATGCAATTTTATGCAAAATAATTTACTTTTAGGTCCACCAAGTTAATTCTTTTTTATGTATTTTTGGTAGTTTGAATATGGAAAGTGAGTGACTATTTTATAATAGAATTTTCCATACAGAATTGACATCCTCCTGCAATTCTATGGAAATTTGCCTTTTATTTACATTTATTGGTTGTACAAATGAATTTCTTTGCTAATTTAACTAGATTTATCTGTAAGATTTGAAAAGAGTGATTACAATGTATCTTAATTGTAGAAGGGCAAGTCGTTCTACCAATTGAGCAAAAATCAGTTAATACATTTAAAATAATTATCTATGAAGGATGTAATAATGTATTTTGACTTGTTTTTCATACATAGTGCCTGAGCATTTTGAGGTAAAATATGGGAGATATGAACCATAGAAGCATCAATTTACTCCTTATATCTATCGACCTGTTCAAAATTCAGAAGAAGATTAATGTTCTGTTGTTGGTAGGTTAATAATTTTCAAGAATATCCAATATCTGAATTAAGTGTGTACCAGATATACGCCGCCCGCAGACTACAGGATTAAATAGAATAAGACAATAAGAATACTGTCTCTTCCTTTTTGTTACATTATGTGCATGCGAGTTTTAATTATGCCCCAACTATTACGCCTGGAAAGATGCGGATATTCCTTTCGTTGTTAGAGCGGTTGTAGATAGGTAAACGACTATATCCATATATTTTTTTTACTTGGGGAACATCGTCTTCTGTTTCGATATCTCGGGAGCGAAAGATCCAAAAATTCGCAGATTAAATAAAAATCTAGCACCAGAACACTGGATGCCCGACCATCAAACCGGATTCAAAAGTGGACACTCAACTATACAACAGACTCACCGAATCATTCGTGTTATTAATGAAGCACTTGAAAACAAAGAATTCTGCACATAAACCTTTCTAGACGTTAACCAAGCGTTTGATAAGGTATGGCAGGAAGGTTTATTACTCAAAATCAAACATTACTTGCCTCTACAATACATCAAAATTCTTAAATCATATTTAGGTGAATGAGAGTAAATCAAGAAGTGTCATTAAAGCGATACCGCAATCCCGTACAGCTAAGTACTTGGGCGTTCACTTAAACAGCAAACCTGGAAAGAACATGTAAATAAAAAGAGTAAACAGACAGACTTGAAAATAAAAGACATGTACTGGTTATTAAAGGAAGTCGCACCTGTGACTAGAGAATAAATTATTATTACACAAAACCGTGATCGAACCTGTATGGGCATACGGAGTAGAGTTTTGGGGATGTGCGAATAAATCCAACTTCAATACAAAGATGTCAACCTAGAAAATTACGAATGATCACAAGCGCACCTTGGTATGTTACAAACCATGAGGACCTAGGTGTGCCCCATATCAAGGATGTGATTAGATTACGAACTGTTAACCATCATGAAACACTATAAAGTCACAACAACAACCTCCTACATCCATTTACTGGAAGAACGCAATGACAGACGTCTAAAAAGATACTGGCCAACAGACCTATTAAATGGTCGAAGAGGACTTTTTCGATGGAAGAACATTAGTTTTTGGTTATTACTTGCATTATAGATAAATAGTCAGTAAGTATTAACCTATGTTATGTACATAAATTTACAGTTGAAAGTACACGTGATTATTTACAAGTTAAATATAGAAGTGAACGTCGAGAGCCGGCCAAGTGAACTGGCTTTTCTTCCTGGTGCACCTAGGTGGTTCAACTTTCCACCTTCGTAGAAGCTGTCTCGTTAGAAGTTTCCCACGGAAGTAATTCCTGGAAGGTAGCTGTAAGTTTTATTTACAATAGCGGCAATCCGCTGGCTAGCACCAGGACCTAAGTGCTTCATTGTCGCGATACTGCAAAGTGCGCTATTGTAGTATGTCCAACTTAAGTTAGGTATTGGATCTTGCCGGACGGTAGGCGTCGCGACCCCAGGGCTCGCCGCCACAACTTCATAGAATTGTAAATTCTGATTGCTAACAAAAATAAATAAAAAATATCTCGGGAACAGGCGTAATAGTTGGGGCACATTTAAAATTCGCATATAAGTAATGTAAAAGAAAGGGAGAAACAGTATTCTTCTTGTCCTATTTTGCTTACTCCGGGCTATAATAAGTTCTACTTACATAACACAGGAATCACCCAGTTCGTTGAGTTTAAATATTTTTGGGAGTTTGATGGCTTAAAGTATTTGTTTAACTGTTTTTCTATGGTGATTTTTTTATTAGCTAGGGTAGGAACCTGTGATTACAAATTTGAGAAACATTTGTGCTTGATTTAACATTACTTTGTCAGATATAATTTTTTTAATATTATGAATGACCGAACGGATTGACACAAAATTTGGTAAATAATGTGGAGATACATGGGGTCGGTATGAAGCTCGATTACCATTCGACGTTGGGTTACAATGACGGACCAGGAGTAGTAGCAAGGCCACGCACAACATTATATATATATATATATATATATATATATATCTAGTCGTATACTTCTTAGCTGAAGTGTCGTGATCCCATGGTTGCAATTTAGGTTGTATTTTGGGCATTTGTCTCTGTCTGACGCATACCTAATATTGTTCTGAAGAGGTGTACCGGTGAATTCGTTGGCTTGGTCCAGCGTATTAGAGAACGTCCTGGAGGGCGTTTTCCTTCAACTTTCCCCTGAACAACTAGTTTTTCTAGGTTGTTGTCCTTCCTTCTGCTGACGCGTCCGAAGTATTTCAAAATTCGTTGTTTTACTACACTTCTATCTTTCCTGAATTTCCAGTGCTTCTAATATGGACGCATTGGTTCTATGTGCTGGGGGAGGATCCTCATGAGTCTTCGCCAAACTCACATCTCGAAGGCGTCCAGCTTACTAATGTCTGCAGCCCTTAAGGTCCATGCTTCCGCTCCATATATGGCAATGGGGAACACGAGTGTTCTAACTAGCTTGAATGTTGTTGCCTTCGTAATGTGGCAATCTTTCCAAATTTTAGTTAGGTCAGTCATAGCTGTTTTGGGTAAGCGCTATTCTTCTTTCTAAGTCCGTTGAGGAGTTGCCATCATTATTTATATGGGAACCTACATAAACTATTTCTTTGACATTTTCTATATCACGCATGTTAGGTGTGGTTTCCATTTTGCTGGTGTGGTCTACTACCATGGGTTTCGTTTTCTGTCGATTGACTTTTAGGCTGAAACGTATGCTCTTCTCCTCAACCTTTTCAATCAGCTCTGACATCTCCTGTTCCTGTTTTCCGACAAGGGTAGTGTCATCCGCGTAGCGCAGATTGTTTATTGTTTTGCTGCCAATAACTATTCCACCTTCCCAGCTATCCAGAGATTTTCTTGCTATGTATTCTCCATAAATGTTGAATAACAAGGGCGGCAGGACACATCCTTGGCGTAAGCCGTGTTGTATGTTAAAGGGTTTAGAGATCTTGTTATTAATTTTGATTATTCCTGTGCTGCTGTTATATAATTGTCTTAGCAGTATGACAAGGTGTAGAGGGGTTCCCATGTCCAGAGTTGTGGTCAATTCACGCAGTTGAACTCGACTATAGTCGAGAAAGTACAGATACGTACTTTTCCCGAACTCTACAAATAGTGAAAATGGCGAGCGAATGCAGTTGATGGAAGCGGGAGAAGCATGATCCAAGTCCACATGAGACCTATCACCTCCAATAAATCCCGGTTGTATGAATGGCAATTCGTCCCGAAAGGTAAAAAAGAGGAATTGATTAAGAGAAAGTAGTAAAAAGATATGTAGATATAGCAATTTGTTTAAATCGTGTATCAGTAACAAACAGTAGAAAAATTGAAGGTTGTTATTGATATTTTGTATTATATCACACCCGGAAGTCTTTTCCCGCTACAGTTGGTAATATAGTCCACGTATTCATCCGCACTTAATATTGTAACCAAAATTGGATGAATATTCACAAAGGCTGAAATTCTGTATTGGCTTAAAAGATTAGATTGTGAATACATAGAGACACGGACGATCAAAAAAATTTTAAGTGCGTTGTAACAGCTTATTTTAATTTCACAGGCGAACGAATTTTTACTTTTGTTGTTCTTGTACGCTAATACATAACATAATATGTACTACTTCAGAAAAATTATTGGGTGTTACGTTTAAATTTTCCAATACTATATTCTTACAGTTTTAACTGTTTCAAGCCGAAATTCTTGTACAATTTAGAGGTTTAATAAACGTATGTTATAAAAACTAGATTTTCAAATTGTACCAGGAATATATGTAGTTTTTGAAAAGTGTTGGTTTTTAGAATGTGTATGTGTGTGGTCACCGCCCTCAACGAACAGTTTTGTAAAACATGAATTCTTGCAGTTTAAAAATTCGTCGACAACAGTTTTAAAAAAAATTGAATTGAAAATTGATACTACAAGGAGTGTTCAAAATGTAAACAGGAATTTATGTATTAAAAAATAAGGTATTGTAGTATTCTAACAATGGAAACTATGTTACTATTCGATATAGTCGACATGCCTAGCGGTGCCCTTGCGCCACCGATCTGGAAGCTTTTTAACACCGTCCTGGAAGAGGTACTTGGGTTGCATGCTAATTTATTCTTGAACAGATTCGTTAGCGTCGCTGTTTGAGTGAAATATTTTGTCGGTTGAAAGTTCTTTAAGTGAGTTAAATAATTAGAAATCGGAAGGAACAAAATCAGGACTCTATGCTACATACGGAGGAAGGGTCTACGGAAGTTTGTTTTTGTATTCAATAGTTCTCGCAGCGCTTTGAGGGCGATCAGTTTCTTAGAGAAAGCAAATAGAACTTTGTCATCTCTTCCGTTTGTTCTTGGTCGCCTGCTTAACAATAGCCCGCTAAAGTGTCGAATAATATTCGGCATTAATTCTACGACGTTCTGTATGGAAATCAACAAAGGGTACTCGTTTAGCATCTCAAAAGAGGGTTTTTATTATTTTACTAGTTGGTAACACAGTTTTTGCGCGTGTTTTCGCTAAGGAGAGTAAAATTATGTACCGAGAATTCATCAGTTGTCAGTCCAAAAATTTATATCTTTCTCTCTCATATCGCTGCAGTAAAGAAGAAGCGATTTGCATTCGTTTCAACTTCTTCGGTCAACAAAATTAGTTCTGCCCGAGTTTTTGAAAAATTTGAACTTAACGTTCGTCTACTCAAAACCCAGTACTAAAATTGAAATAAACTTATACTTACAAATCCAATAATCGTATTAAAATATACAGTGTCCCATGACGTGAGGTTATTACTTCGTGTACGTAATCTTTAAACCAAATATGTTAAAAATTATAATAAATCATTAAATTATTATTTGTTAAACAATTACAATTTCAGGAAAGATAATATTTATTTTTATTTTAGTTTAAATTCACTATCAAGATTGTTCAAAATGGCCACCGTTGCTCTCGCGACACATTCTTTCTCTTCTTAAGAGAGATCTAGTTGTCCTCGTAACATATCATTGTTATTCCGAATTAGTTCTGCTGCATCTTCAACAGTCTCTGATAGTGTTTGGTATACCATATCTTCTACATGGCCCCACAAGTGAGAATCTAAACAAGTTAAGTCCGGAGATCTTAGGGGTCTCGGGTGCTGTTCTGCTCTACAAACTACATGTCCTTCAAACCGTTGATTTAAAAATAGTCTTACACGTAATGCAACGTACGCAGGGGCTCTATCGTGCTGGTACTACATACCATGTCTGATCGCCAGAGGGACATCATCTAACAATCCTCTTAAATGATTTGCTAAAGAATTTAAATATCTGTTGGCGGTTAAATGGTTCTCAAAAACGAATGGACCAGTGAGCATGGTGTCAATAATTCCACACCAGATATTCACTGAAAATCTATGTTGATAGTTTGACACTGTGATTTCGGGTACATTCTCCAAGAGTGGTTGTTCTTTCTGTTCATTAATCCATTCCTTGTAAATGTTGCCTCATACGTGAATAAAATTCTATTACGTAGGTTTCGATTTTGAATGATCCAGCGGCAAAATTCTCTACGACTAGCGAAATCTGTAGGTAAGAGGACTTGAACAGGCTGGATATGAAATGGATATAAACCATGACGTTTTAATGTTCTCCAAACTCGCATTCATGGTACATTAACTTGTGCAGATACACGACGAACAGAGGTGCCGGGATTATTATCAATTTCTCGCAGTATGTTGCCCTCATGGTCTAGTACTTGCTATATTGGACGCTCAGTCGACGATTTCGCGAAAGTTCCTTGTTCACGTAGGTGGTTGTGCACTCTTTGGAAAACTCGTCGGTGTGGTAATCGCCGATTTGGCATTCTCAACCCATATTCTTGAGCAGGTGCTACTGAGTTTCCCTCACATAAACCGTATATGTAATGGATATCGGCGTACTCTCGCGTTGTAAAAGTAAACATTATCAACACTGTTAATAAACGCAAGCAGAGAAATCAACTTTGAGCCATAAAACTTCTTTAATAGTCGATATCGAGGAAATGACCACTCTTCGGTTTCAACCTCTTTTCACCTTTCCTACACGTAGGTAAGGTAGTGACCTCACGTCATGAGACACCCTGTATAGCCGAAAACGACTATAGACAGTTGATTAAAGTTTGTACCCATATAATCAACCGTTTTCTGTTTATTAATGAAATTTCTCTTATGGGTCCCACAAGAATTTTAAAAATTTCGTTTTTTAAGGTTCTGATATTCAAAAATCGACAATCCATCAGATATGTTATTTAAGTTATTAAAATTATTTAATAAATATCATGTAAAATTTATTATGATTTTAGGTGTTCAAACAAGACGTTTATAGAACAAATCTCTAAAGGTTTTGTTGAAATGTTGTGACGTAGTAAGGGTTGTGAGGAGCTACAAAATAATTTCAAATACTTACAGTCTGTTACTGAACGGTTTATAATTTTTGGTTTACTATCCTCTTACTCAAACACAAGCGGTCCCATTGTGATAAATTTAAAAAATTAATAACGATCTAATTAGGTAACGACATAGGAAATGTTTGAAGACAATCTAAAATTGCTATTGGATTCATGACATGGGTTTCTGTTTGCAACACCTAATTTGGATATTACTTTACAACTGTGGCTTCCAATATTTATTTCGTTCTTGTTGCCTGCTTCGCATAAGAACGTTGCGTTGTCACTTCAACCGCAGTTGGGTACATCCCATTTATGTTAGCGTGTACGACTATTACTTACATAAGTCTATGCTACTAAAAATATAGAGTAATGTTGTGTGTAATATTTTTATCTAAAAGTTGTAAGTTGTGCATATTGCTAGAACAATTATTTATGCAATACAGTTTGTAAACTGTACAATGTGACCAAATCATTTGTAGAGCTGTCGTAAACGCTAAGATATAGATATAAAATGGGGACGATTATTTGGTATCTCAAGGACTACCAGAATGTAGAATGAATCACCATATTCAGAATCAATGCAATCTGTAAAACAGATATTCACGTTTTTGTTTGTTAATTTTGTACGGATTGAGGTTTGATCGGTTAATTGGTATCCCAGGTGACGAAGTTACCAACCCTTCCCAAGGGTCACTTAGTGTCACAAGGTCCTCCTCTCGGCTGCAATTATGTTGGTATTTTCTTGTGGACTGTGGTTGCAACATGTTCGACTAGAGCTGATTGTATAGTTCGAACATGTAACGCAACATAAATCACAGTCGATGAATACGCATCACCGCATGGAACAAACACGGGCGTAACCAATCAACCAGCACCAACCAGTAGACACCTAGCATATGAACAAAGACTCTCCCGCCAGTCAACCATGCCTGGAGCATACCATGGGCCCTGGTGGCGTAAGTGCAGGAGCTTGCTCCGACCCATAGAATCATCATCATCATCATCAACCATGCCCAAGACAAACCCTATAAATGCCGGATCCGACAGTCCAGCACTCATTACGATTTGATAATGCTATCTGCAACGGTTAGGGAGTCGTCAGCATCAATCAATTCAACGACAACGCGGTCTAATCCCAAAGAGATTATGTCATTAGAAAAAAACCGCGGAAGCCTTAAACTTCATAAATAATGATTTATAAAAAATGTAATTAAAGGTCTTAAATCTGTACAAGAAGGTGTTTCAATTATATTAATCTATCTTTGTGTTACCTTTTGTAATAAGCAATTTATCTGAAAAAACTACGAAAAATGTAGCATTTGTGATGGAATCTGTTTCTTTTTCTTTTCTCTACGGCTACGTACACCCTATTTTCACTGCACCCCTTTCTTAAGCTTGCTTGCTCCCACTTAGCATTCCCCAACTTCCAACCTCCTTCTCTGTGTTATTTTCTTTTTCAGTTCTAGTTCTCTGTTCCACTATACGCATGTCATTCCTATCTCCCTTTAAGATTTTTTGCTCCTCCTATTTTCCCTTTCTCCTATTTCCGCCTCCTATTATTTCCCTTCTCATGTCTCCCCCTTCGACCCCCTCCCAATTTGCTCGGTTTACTATATACGATCCACGCATGTTGGGCATTTTATGGACACTCCGCATAAGTGTACATCGTCATGCTGCCATTATGTATATTTATTACCCTCTTCTGAGACTTTACAACGTTGATACAAATTGTTGGTAATAATAAATGTTTTAATTCGTATAGGTTTCATTGTTGTTTACTGTTTGGTCTTATACATAAATTTTCTAAGCTGTTGTGTCTACGAATACTAAATACTAAATTTTAATTATTTGTTACAGGTAAGGATGTTTCGACAAGTGACAAGGTTTTGAAGGCTTGTTGATTGGTAAGTATACTCATATTGACAGTTCGTCATTGGAAATATGTCTAAATTAAATTGATGCACTTGCATCAACTTCATCTTGATACTGGAAAATAAGTCAAAATTCAGAAGTTATGAACTTGATATGATTAGAGATGGGTCGTGCGTTTATAACTTGTGCTTCTGTCACAGTGATCTGCTGGTCACTGGAACCAGTGGCAGTGATTGCCACCGGTAGTGGCTATGGAATTGCGTGAATTTTCGTACTGTTTCGTGACTGCGCCGTATGATGTACGAGGGCGTTGAATCAAATTACGCAACGGCGGCCCTAAGCCGAAGCGGTTAAATAAAAACCAGTAACATAGATTATGCTTTCATGCAAAAACACCGATGAGTACAGTAGATATATCAAATGTATTAAAGTGGAATATTGTATGTGCCTGATACGCAATAAAACCCTCAATTAACAACAAAGATCACGTGACAACAGTTCTTAATAGTTGATACAGTGGTATATCTGGTGACAAAGTCACAGGTTTTTGTCACTGTGATTTAACCGGACACTCATTCTTGAACCTGTGACAGATAATCACGGTTTGCCCCATCTCTATTTTTGATATAATATATATTTAAGAACATATTTGTATAATATAAATTTTAGTGACAATACGGGTATTTCATACTAAAGAGTGATGGTGGAAACATAAATTAGAGTAGGCTGAGGACGTGAAAATGTGTGTCGAATACCATGGTTATGCAGTGTGTTGCGTGTGGCTAACTTTACGCTACTTCTAAACAAGTCAGTTAATAGGATTATGTTATAAAATGTCTATGAATTAAAAATTTATTACGAAAGTAAGCCTTAAACATGCTTAAAGTATAGATCAGTTTTGCAACGTTATTGAATTTTTACGTTTCAATGTTTTGACATTGACATTTTATATACTTACCTGACTTATTTATTCAGGAGTAGCGTGAAATTAGCCTCACGAAACACATTACATAATTATTCAGTTACGACATACGACGGATACATTTTCGATTAGTGCAGCTAATGTCCGCTCGTTAAGCTAATTATTTCCTTCTCTACCGTGACTTAGATAAGATAAAATTTGCGTGTAAAAGTTGCCCCTGGAAATCAGATACTTCCGAAGTTTGTTGCGAAGTAATGAATCTAACCACTTGTAGTATATCGCAAATCCAGACAATGTTAATATAATCAATTAATAGTCGTTAGACAATGAACCATCAAATTAGTCTGCCTTGTAGACTAAATTTTAATACATATTTGCACGTGAAATATTTTTAAATAGTGATAATATTTGATGTTTTACCATTGTTACAGAGTAAGTCCTATTAACCGAAATCAAATGGATATTGTATAAATAATCTAAATTTTCTTTTAAACTTCTTAGTGGTAAGAGAACCAGGCTTTGGATGTGATAGTGCAAATGCTTCCCAGCTCGAATTACTCCAGGGGTAGGAAACTTTTTTAATTCCCTGTGTGGTCGGTATTGGATGTCGGTCTCCATTTGCCACTGGGGATCAAATTAATGGCATTCCTCGTGATTCGGTCGCACTAGAGAAGTGACAAACCATATACAAAAATACACCACACACCCGGCAGGTTAAATACCAATACGTAGAGTTGGGCGCTGTTGTGCATACACAAACTACCTTTACCTTGCCACACATCGTCTCGACACTGCGCAAGCCAGACAAACAAGAATCATAATAATGAGCTTAATTTTTCTAACGAATGCATTTTTTTCGTAAATGGTACAGTCAATCGCCATAATTGTGGCTATTGGTCAGATGCTAAACCAAAGATCCCATTGGGCCTTTCCGCCTATCTAATAATTTGACTGAACCGATGTACTTGGGTGTGTTATAAGACAACAGTGATTCAATGTTAACTGATATTATAGAGAATGATGATCATTACCTCGAAGATCATTTGATATTCCAACAGGACGGAGCTCCTTCGCATTATGTAATGGTGGTTCAACAGTATTTGGATCGAAGGTTACGGGGTCAATGGTTTGGAAGAAGATGCGTAATTGAATAGCCCGCAAGGTCGCCAGGTTTATATCTGCTGGATTTCCTTTTGAGGGGTTATTTAAAAAGTAAAACGTACGCAACCCAACCGGCTGCTTTACAAGATTTACGAAAATGTATAATCACTGAATGCCATATACTCACTCTACAAATGCTACAGAATGTGCGACTACATTTTGAACATAAACTTTATTGCTGTATGCCCGCTGGTCATGTTCATTTCGAACATTTACTACCCTGAATCTTTGGACTCCATTCCCGCGGGAACTAAAGTCGGGTTCAAAAATAAATCACTACTATAACGTAAATTTATCGAGCTTTCAAGTGCTATGTATTCTAATACCTCTTAGCATCAAATAAATTTCACACCAACCTGTATGAAACGATCTCAGGGTCACTGTTATAACTGGAACAAACGGTGTACACTCGAACGCTAGGGAACAAGGTACACACAAGAAAGGCACAGAGAAATAAAAGAAATTCTTACCCACAGAAATTGTTTTTCAAGTATTTAAATCAAAATTATAAGTGCTTTCTTATTCAACAAACAAAATAACTTACAACAAAATTACACATGGCAAACACCTTTAAACAATTAATTAGGACATTTTAATTTTATTAAATTTGCTTATACTCTAAACTCCACCTTCACTAAATCATTGATGAATTGTGAATTTGACCTTGATGAGTTTCTATGGAATGTAACAACTTGCATATCCCGCCGGGACACAAAAGCTGAGAGGAAGCCGGTGTCAAGTAGAGATGTTTAAAGAAACTAGTGTAGTGAAACGTTCTCTGTTTAAATTAAAATTTGGTCCAATAAGTAAGTAGATTAAGTTTACATTAATTTCTATAATTCGAATAACCCAAAAATCACTTGTAGTTTGCTACAATAATAACAAAAATTATATCCTCCAAATTCGATTTGAGGAAATCTTTTATGTTGGTACTTTTATTTGTTTTACATTTAAATCAAGATCATTATTCATATTCAAACATTGTTAATCTTGTAGATATGGAGCTATAATCAAAGAACATTAAACTTTATGTTTCGTTTACACACCAAAATGGTTGACCAACATACAGTAAATAAAACGACGATTGGCAATAAAAGATGATCATGGACGCTAACTTCCAAGTATTCGACGAAATTTCTACTGTTCTTGACATTTTCCAAAATCTGGTAAAAAATGGTAAAATTGCAATTACTTCAACTTTTTAATCAACAAAACTACTATATTCCACTCGCTGTTAAGGAAACAGCATACAAACAACAAAGAAAATAATGCGACCCAAACAAAATCAGCCGATCAGAGCCAAGCATTGAGTGACCAAGATATATAAAATTCTTATAAATTGCAATAACTTTCTTATACATTACATAACATCAAAAATGAAAACACCACTGTGTTGTGCATTAAAATATGAACATTTTGATACCTCATCTGATACCTATACTTTTGAAAATGTATTTAGAAATTCACAAATATTTTTACCATAATTTTTAAATAAATTCGTAACAGTAAATTAAATGCTTAACAAAATCAACTAATAGCTGCTTCTGAACATAGTCTAGCACCTCACTATAAACAAAAAAAAAACATAAAGCTCACAAAATTACATATTAGCGTGAAACTGTCAGATTACAATTTCATATCATATTTATTACAGCTCATGAATGCACCACTAAGACTGATAAACATTCAACAATTCAACAATTCAAATGTGGTTAAACGATCCATTTTTGCAAAGTGCAGCATATCTTCATAAGACCATTTTTGTAACACAGCAACATATAACACAATGATAACGAAGTCGTTCTTCAAAAATTAGATTCTTATTGTCTTTAATTGGTACCATTTCGATGCAATACTTAGCTAGATATCACTAGAACTATATGACTACCTATTGATTTCATCGATTGGCAACTATGTCTGTCATTACCTATTTAAAATTTAAAAATTTGCATAGGAACAGTCTAAATGTTTTTGACAAACATATTTTTAACTGTAGCAGTATTTGAATATATAATGCATTTTTAGTGCGTACCAAGCAAACAGATAATTTACAGCTATACTTCGATGTTGCCAGATTTCTTTTAGTTCCCCAGTAACTTGAAAGACTGTCCTTAAGAACTGTTTTCTTACACTCATTGAAAACAGCGATTATGCACTAGTATCAGTTCACTGTGTATATTACACATAAAATCTCATACAAAAACACAATAAAATTGGGAAATTGAGATTATTTATTAATTATTACATAACACCTGTCGTTTGGATTTTAAGTGCAGTCATGTATAAAATCATCCTAGTCAATACTTGTATACACTCTGTTTATTTATTAAATATTATTTTTTCTTTTTCAATAAACAGAAATTGCATTGTTTGTTAGATTCACGTTATTAACTTTGGAAACCCTGAAATTCGAGGTAAAACCAGTACTAGCAAGCGAAAGGACTCTACTCATTTTAAAGGCCAATCAACATGCTAATTTTTTAAAACACACGTTATATTATTACTAATTATCTTGCATTTCTAGAAGAAAACTAGTTAGAGTTAATAACTATAGTAGATAGATTTAATCAATGACTTGAAAAATGTGTCTACATTTTTAAAATTGCTGTTCTTTATTGGTAGCATTATACTACGAGTACATACAGGGAATTTTTCTTTTTAGTGTACATTGCCTATGTATAGTTTTAAAAAGAACGCGTGAATTACGCCTATTATGTAGGCAATCAACTATACAGATAACTAAAGGATGTTGTGACCAAATCAATCAAATTAATTCAATGTTAAAAAATTAAATTAATCTTTATTTAATGTCTTCTTGCGGTTGTTATACAACCATGTACAGTAAAGACGAAAAAGTGGAAATTCTAATGAGGTATCAGAATGGTAACAGCTTAAGAACTGTGAGAGACTTATTTTTACTAAAATATCTAGAAAGACCTATTGATTGTATTCGAACCATACAGACAATTGTTAGAAAATTTAAATCAGAGGGATGTGTAATAAATTCCCATAAAATACGAACTAAAAGTAATCACGTTTTAACCGAAGAAAGGAAATTAAATATTTTATGCTACGTTGAAGAAATCATAATTAATAGTTAATAACAAAAAACAATAATTAAAAAAGTTTGTGATGGCCGGGAATGGAACCCGGATCAACCGCTTGGAAGGCACCTATGCTGACCATTACACCACTTTGCAGCTGATGTATTTTTGTTGTATAAAGGAAGTACAATGTTCACGGACCTTACAGAAACATCACCCTGTCGATTTTTGTGTTTAACAAATAAGTCATCATTTGTGGTCTATATACAGGATGAAATACTGATTTAATATAAACACTGCATCAACATAACCTTCATACTCAAATAATCCACAACTACCGTGATGTTTATTTCTGTTTTTTAGTTGTCGGTATAGTTGCCTACACAATAGGCGTAATTGATGCGTTCTTTTTAAAAGTATACATAGGCAATGTATACTAAAAAGAAAAATTCCCTGTATATTAATATACCCAATCCAAGTGTATAGCAAACTGCCAATAAAGTCTAACAAGCGTCAAGAGTGCATACTGCTGCAACAGGATGTTTGAGTGAAATAGACCGTGAAATAGTACAATTAACTAATTAATTAACGTTCGTTAATAAAATTATCAGCAGGTGGAACGCTTTGTGAAATGTATAATAGTGCAACACCATTCATATTAATTACGTCCACAGTCAATAATTAAAAACAGTAAATATTTTATTCAAAGGTAAATGAAGGATTGCAATCGCGGACACGTTTCAAATTGAACAATGACTACAATTATTTTCAAATTATAAATTACACGTGATTGAAGGGGATCCTAAACGCCCATACTGTTGTACAGTAAATTCCTAAATAAGTGCGATAAATTTCACGGTGTTGTTCCTCGGATTATCATAAGAAAAAAGTCCCTGTAAACATATGTCCTTAAATATTTTGTTAAGGAGTTACAGGGTATTGATTTTAATTAAAACTTTAGTTTACAAAATATATTTGTAAAAATACTGAAACAAAATAAAAGTAATTGTTGAAGATGTCTCCCCCTGTAGTCCTTCTCATTGCCTGGCGAATACATTCAATAATCTCAGGCCTATTCCGGATTGTTTAGCATCGATTTCTCAAATTTTCAATTGGTGTGGTACAAACCAAGGATTTTTAGGTGATCGCAAGGAAAAAAGTTAAGGGATTCAAGTCTGGGGGCCGAGGGGGGCAAGTTTTCCGTCTTGATCTAACTCTACTGTCCACGGACAGTTTGGCTTAAATGTGTTGGAGCGCCGTCATGCATAAACCACATTTTATTTCTGATCTGAAGACGTCGATGCAGACGCGCAAATATGGTGTGAAGAGGTATTTCTCGTTGATGGTACCCTTACTTATATGGCCTGGCTGCCAATGCATCACCTAGCAAGACTGTATACACAATGCATATCGTACATCACAGTATTTGTGTAATTATTCATGTTAGCTGGTACAACAACAGTAATAATAAATAAGAATATTTTGAAACCTTGCGCAGCTACCACTGTCAGTAATTTGACCTAATCGTAGTTGCTTTTCAAATTTCATGGCAACTCAATCTGGATACTAGCAGTGGCATGAAAGATAGCGCAGGAAATGGTAACACCCTGTAACTCCGTAACAAACAAATTTCTGGGTATATGTTCACCGAAACTTTTTTTCTTATAGTCACATAGGCATTAACCCGCTAATTTTTTCGTGCCTACTTACGAACGCCCAGTATTAAGAAACAATAATTTTGAAATGTTTTCCAATAATTTATTTATGTGTACCTATGTGCAATTGGTAATTAATATCTTTCTAGAAGAATTAGTTAGATGACTAGATTAATTTCTTCTATAGCAACCATACGGGCGTAATAGTTATAAAACGAAGACCAAATTCCGAATCTTTATACTTTTAGAACACATAAAATGTATTGGATTCTGGAACTGGATTTCTATTCTATTCTATTCGATCCTGGATACTAAAATTTAGAATCAAAATGGAAACAGGAACCAGCTCCTAAAATTTCCCATTATTGAATGCACTATAAGTATAGCTTGAAATGAATTATAGCGTGATATAGAGGTACGCGCTTGTGGCAGCAACTGCCCGTTTACGTAATAGCCTAATGGTAAGAGTCTTTTTTGCCAACTGTATTTAATGATGGTTGTGTATCTATTTATAGCTGTAAACGGCGGTTTTAAAAACGACACCTATCCAGAACAAACCAGTGATGTTGTATCAACCGAAATTGTTTAACAAATAGTGTAATTTTTGATTCAATTATATCTAGATTTCAAATACCTTCTATAAATTTCCCTAAGAAACATAATTGTATTCCTACACTCACCACAAGAATATAACTAATAGTTTATCAGCATCTATCAAAGGTTCTCCTTAGACGTCAGTTGTGGAAATACTATTGTTTCTAATTAACAACTTGTGTTTCGAATAAATAAGATTTCAGGAGCTCTAATGCTACAAATCTTTCAAACGCAGCGGCAATTACGGACGAGTTCGTAGAACCTGAGCAAAGTTTGGGTTGTAATGTTTAACGATTTGATCATGGTTGCATTTGCCCTAGGCAGACCATTTAATTTTAGGATATATTTACGGAATAGTTATTAATTCCATTTGTATAGTATTACTTTTAGTTATACGAGGCTTGTTCAACTGAAACCCATCTTCGATTAACTTAGCCTTAAAAACAAATGCAACAATTCAAATGACGTTTGTTAATGCTAGTAGCGTTTGTAAGCAACACATAAATAAGTTTCTGGTGTTTCAATTTGATTCTGACTTTTAAAACTTCGATTTTGAAATGGCGTTTTATCCAAGTTTGATCAGCGTGCGGTCCTACAATTTTTATGCGCTGAGGGTGTGCAGCCAATGTAGATTCATACGCGAATGCAAGCAGTGTATGGTAATGCAAGTATTGCTTATCCAAATGTGAAGGAGTAGTGTCGAACATTTAAGAATGGAAAAAGGGGACTATGCATTAGCCACGACCAGGTGCACGATATACTGCATTAACAGAAAACAATATGGCATGGGTGGGTGGGTGGTCGAATTTCAATTAAAGAAATTTCAGAAATTGTTGGTGCGAGTGTAGAATCTGTCTATAGTATTGTACATAGTCTGGGTTATAACAAAGTTTGTTCGAAATGGATTCCTCGTCTCTTGTCTATTGAACAAAAATGCTTGCGAATGGATTATCTCTGCAATACCTCACAGACTATAAGCAAAACGCTGATGGCTCTCTTCTGTCAATAGTCGCTGGTGACGAAAGTTGGTGCGATTACTACGAGCTATCCAGTAAGTTATCGGCGATGCGGTGGAACCATTCAAGTTCACCACCAACGAAGAAGTTTAAAGCACAGCCTTCTGCAGACAAGGTGATGTTAACATGTTTTTTCGACCATGAAGGACCCTTGTTGATGGTGTTTAAGGAACCTGGAATAAATGTCAATGCAAATCTGTACAATGAAACTTTGTACAAGCGTCATCAATCAATAAGACGGAACCGTCCAAGAAAACTTACTTCTTCAACGAAAGAAATGGAGGGTTTTAGAGCATCCACTCTATAGCCCGGATCTATCTATCCTTGCGATTTTCATATTGCTGGATCGCTGAAAAAGGCGTTAAAATGTCGGCATTTTGAGTCTGATGCAGAAGTACAGATAGCTGTGGAAGACGTTTTCAATGAGCTGCCACAAGAATGCATGAGCAGGGTACACGTTGGTTAGTAAAACATGTTACGGGCCAAACGAGCTTTTTCGTCTATCCGCAACAGCATAGGTGGAAAAACACCTGCAGCTTAGCTCAGAGGAGTAGGAGGGGTTCACGGAAATCGTTTACGGGAGGAAATATATCTAGTTGTGTACACATCACAGCTGATTGCAGGTTCTCGTGTAAGGCCGAGAAGCCAGCAGCTTACGGGAATCGAACTCACCTTTATTGTCCCTCCTGCTCAGAAAGCTTGCAAAATTTATGCACACACAAATACACAATACTCCACAATAAAAGAGACAGTAAATTTTAAAACACATATAATTAAACTATTGGAAATGACACAATACAAAAATGACGGCAAATGGTGATCTTATAATTCAGTACTACAAACTGTTAATTTGAACGTTCAAGAGGAGGAACTCTGGCGTACGGTATTTAGATTCTCCAAACAACTACGTGGCCAGTGGCGTCGGAGTTTACAAGAATAACACAATATATAATTGTACAATTAGTAGTACAACCAACGACAATCGTCTACTGCAGGCCGCTTGTTGTCGCATTAACAAAGAAAGGTTTAATCACTTAAAATTTTGCAAGTTAACGCGTTGAAGGTTTTTCGACAACACAAAAAACTAGTTCCTTCCCCTTGACGTTCGGTGAATGGAGTAGAGAGAGAGGCAGGCACAATTTCGAGGTGTTCTCCAGATGCAGGTACGCTCTGGGGTATTTTCAGGTCCGGGAAAAAGGTAGGCGACGTTGCTCGGGAGACGTTGGAAAGAAATAATTGCTGTGGCTTAGCTTTAACTTTAGAACCACGTAGCATTCTAACATACTAAGCTATAATTCTAGACTTTATCTGTATATCAGTGGATCTCTACCTACAGTTTAATGTTTAAAAACATTAACTTTAGCATTAAGAATAAATGTAACTTACTATAAACTGTAAAGTTTTGAATCAGTAGATTTGTATCAGTTGTTTTGTGTTTTCCGTGAAAAACTTTAACTTCAGAAGTAACAATATTTCTGACTTAACAAACCATTCTTCTAAACTCTAGGGTTACGTATCAGTGGATCTCCACGTACTGTTTAATGTTTATTATCTAATGTCTTAACTTTAGAACCACGAAGTATTTTAACTTACCAAACTATAATTCTACACTGTGGGGCTGTATATAAGCGAATCTCTATCTACTATTTCATGTTCATCTTATCAAGCATTGAATTATTTCTAACTTTAGAACCGAAAAGCATTTTAACGTTCAATCCATAATTATAAACTCCAGGGGTGTAGTTGAGTGAATTTTCATCCACTGTTTCATGTTTACCATTTTACGGTTAATTTGTAGAAACATGAAGTATTCTAGCTTACAAGTTATAATTCTAGAGTGTAGGGCTATAGATAAGCGTATATCCAGTTATGATTTCATGTTTATCGTACGAAACTTTGACTTAGCTGTAGCTTCAGAACCAAGAAGCATTCTAACTTACAATCCATAATTGTAAACTGCAGGGCTATGGTTCAGCGAATTTTCATCCACCGTCTCGTGTTTACCAGTTTAATCTTAAACTGTATAAACATGAAGTATTCTGGCTTATCAAGCTATAATTGTAGACTCTAGGGCTATAGATAAGCGAATCTTCATCTACTAATTCATGTTTATCCTACCAAACCCTTACTTGGTTCTAACTTTATAACCCAGAATTATTCTGACTTCGAAACAATAATAATGAAATGTAGAGCTGTAGATCCATGGATTTCCACTTGCTGTTTGACGTTTACCACGCCAAGCCTAAACTGTAGAACCATGAAAGACTTTGATTTACTTAATAATTTTAAGATAAGTGTATCTCTGTCTACGATTTCATGTTTATCGTAGCTTTGACTTAGCTTTAACTTTAGAACCATAATTGTAAACTTTAGAACAGTGGATTAGTGGATTTTTATCTACTGGTTTGAGTTTACCATACCAAGTAACCTTGTCTTTAAAAAATGCTGCCTATCTTAGGTATTTGATTCCTTTACAACAATTTCTTGTTGCTTCATTATTGCAGCATTCTTTGAATTTTTCGATTCTCTTCTGTGCGTGTAGAAGTCACATTTTAGTAATGTTTAGGGTATTGCCTTTTTGCTCTTTTTCTGTATTGATTGTTTCCACTGCTAATCAAAGCACTCCCCTTTTCTGGGTGTTTGCCCATTTTCTTGTTGTTTCTTGTGCATCTAGGCATATATTTTTCCAATATTCTTGTATTAGTCTTATATTTATTTCTAGATAATCTTCTCTTTGATTGTTTTGTTACGCTTGCTCATATTCTTCTCGCATGCTCTCTTACTTTAGTACCTTTATCTGCAGTCTTCTTTTCCTTTTCCGCTTGTGTATTATTGACATTTCTTGCTTTAATTTTATTCTAATCTATGTTATATCTACTTTTTTGCTTTCGGTTAGATGTCCTACACACTAGGTTCATCTAGAACGATGCAATATATAACTTTCTGTTGTATTTTAACGAAAATGTTGAGCATACTAAATTATTCCTTCCTTATTTTGAATTCTTAGAAACATACACTGAAAAACGTTTTTGAACACATTTTAATATTACAACGCATTTCACTTATACCAAGTAAAACTGTTGAACCCGAATTTGTGATAAACTGCGTTTGTGGGGTTAAATCGTGCATTTAAAACTAAATCTATTTTTTAAATCAGTGTTCCATATTACTTGTAAAAAACATTATTATTTGTTTTAAGTATGTACAGATTGCACAGTCTGAGTGCGGCCAACTTTGGTGCTACTTTAAGTGTTTGACTAGTAAGATTAGTTATCGATTTGAAACTTGGAAAAGTGTGTGAAAGGAAAGTGCGATAGCTCTTGCATAAGGAAATTTAATGGGCAATTCGGAAAATAATTGGAGTGCCACTTGCTGTAGATCTTTGAAGTATACATTTTGTCTTCAATGTGGTCTTATATTTATTATTGCAACTATTTAATGGGGTTTTTGTCGAAATTGGAACAAAATTAACTAATCAGTAAGCAGCGTCACAATACCTCTTTATATCTTCTTCGGGCTAATTATGTGCAATTAAAATGCTGAATGTCATGAAATCTTGAGCAAAAGTACACGAAGAATTTATATGTTTATACTATGATATTTTAAATGCTTGTTACGTTTTAGATCGTTTTGTATTTACACTCCTCAGTTAGTCCTTTCATTTTGTCATATGGGTGGTTATTAGGGCATTTATCCGTTATCGCTTTTCTTATTGATTTTCGTTACTACAGTATTCTTTTATATATGTATATACATTCATATACACACAAATATATATGTATATATATATATATATCTATAGTAGGCCCGGTCATAGCAGTTGCTACAGCATTTGCAGTTACTTGTATTTAATTCATAAATAGCCATTCTACATAATATCCAAAGCTAGTCGGCAACTAACAAATTATATATCAAGAAAATCTAAATAAAATATAATATCAACCTCAGAGATATTCATTCGGTATTTCAGTAAGAGTTTGGGCTTGTATAGTTTATTTAGTTGCTGAAAAGCTTCTGCTTTTCAATTACAATACTGTAAAGGGTATGCTATCGGATTTCTCGGTTTTGTATAGCATATTAATACAGATAGCTATCCTGAAGGAGTCGGCGTATACTGAATCGGCGTAAAATGAGTCTATTCATAATGGGAGAGACTGAGTTAGATTTTATGTCGTCGTGATATATGCTATGCAATGAGAATTTACATTGTAACGCATATCAAAGAGGCATCTCTGATTGACAATACGTTCAATCAACTTATATATCGCGGTACCTTCTGATAGGTATTTTGTGTGGAAAACTGTTTTTCGAATAGTAGGCTCGCACTCTTCCGTGAATCACTATATGTATATATGTAATAATAAGTTTTGTATTTTATATTGCAACTATTATTTTATATTCTTTTATTCTAATAGCAGCTTGCTTTGTAGGGGCTTCTGTAGGAAAATCCAAAATTCTCAAATGGGACGTTACAGTTACATTAGGGTTTCTGGTTTTCAGCACAGCACTGCGTTTTATTAAGACTTTCAACGACTACTTTTAATTTAATTTAGTACGTAAAACAATTACAATGAATCCCAGTGTCATTGTACCTTAGCCAAACAAAACTGCGTTCAAGAACAGAACAATAAGATGTTTCGTCGGTTCTTATTCTAATTAAATGTCTTAGCGTTACGAACCGTAAACTAAACCTTTTAATTAAAAAAATTATTTAAAAGTTTATTCGACTTTTAATGGCCAGTCCTAATTATAGCATTGTAGATTAGTGTAAGAAAGCTTCTGCAGGTAGATGTTTAGGGATTTCTCCGGTAATTAGATCGTTCCCGGGGGACTTTTTAAGATTGATCTTCTTATCAAGTTATCAATTACTTATTGAATTTCATTCATCTGTATTAGTTAATGTTGTAAACACATTTGAAATGGGGATTCTAGAGTTTTAAGTATTCTCTCTTCTTCTTGAGGAAACTGAGTGGGGTCAGGCTTGAAAACATTAGTTAGATGTTTAGCAAAAGCGCTCCCAACTACCGTCGTCTTTTATAATTGGAGAGGTATGTTAGGTATTGAAAGCAGCACAAATTATCATGGTCCCGAAACCGGGGAAACCTCCAGGTGAAGTCACTTCACATAGACCAATAAGTCTACTCCCAATATTGTCTAAAATATTTGAAAAAATACTACTGAAGAGAATACACATTATCCTGGGGGGAAAAATCTACTCTCAAACCACCAATTCGCTTTCCGGAATGAACATGGAACAGTTGAACAAGTGCACCGAGTGACCAACAAGATATCCAAAGATCTGGAAGGTGACAGATACTGCTTTGCGGTACTCCTAGATTCATCACAAACATATTTTGACAAAGTTTGGCATGAGGGTCAAAGCTCAAAGAAATCTTACTACACCAAATCTATCAAGTCATCACGTCCTACCTAACAGATAGGCAATTCTTGGTAAAACATAAGGACGAAACCGCAGACCTTCTACCAATACTATCTGGTGTCCCACAGGGCAGTGCCCTAGGTACGCTGCTATACTTGCTATACACAGCCGAGCTCTCCACCTCGAGGCTAACCACAACAGCAACTTTTGCGGACCACATAGCAATACTGGTTTCCCATTTCAAACCCGAATCAGCATCCCGATATCTACAAGTGCACCTCAATAAAATACAGCGTTGGTTAAAAACATGAAGAATACAAATGAACGAATCCAAATCGCACCACATCACATTCACAACAAAAAAAGGAAACTGTCCCCCGGTAACACTAAATGATAAGCAACTGACCCACACTGAATCCGTCAAGTATCTCGATTTCCATCTTGATAGAAGAATGACGAGAGGACGCATATATTCTGTAAAAAGAAGCAACTAGGAATTACACTTAGTAAGCTCTACTGGCTAATTGGTAGAAA
This sequence comes from Limonius californicus, assembly GCA_014611495.1. Classification (NCBI taxonomy): domain Eukaryota; kingdom Metazoa; phylum Arthropoda; class Insecta; order Coleoptera; family Elateridae; genus Limonius; species Limonius californicus. The sequence goes on from JABXWE010001791.1 coordinate 31,288, forward strand.
ATCGAAGCTAACTCTAAACAACAAACTATTAGTTTACAAATTAGTCCTGAAGCCCATATGGGCTTATGGCATAGTACTGTGGGGAACAGCAAGTAAATCTAACGTAGAAATTATTGAACTATATCTAAATAAGGTGCTACGTTTGTGCCCAACAGAATAATACTAAGTGATCTGTGTACACCTACAGCTAAGCAAGAAATACAAAGTTATAGTGTAAAATATAAAGACAGATTAAGTGTTCACCCCAACAATCGTTTGGGTGCACGGACGTTTGGGAGCAGGAACGTTTATACGCATAAACGTTTAGGCGCAGAGGTGTTTGAGACCTGGACGTTTATACGCAAAAGCGTTTCGACGTTCAGATTCTGGCTTTATATTCGGAAAATATATTAATTATAGATTTGCTTATTTTCATTGTTAAACCTCAATTGCTCATTCTTGCAGCATTGGAAAGTCCTGTATTTTATTTTTTATAATTAAAAGTTAAATAGTCGTAAGCCACTGGTAGAGTGTTAAACATGTTTTGCAGAAAATTACCTCTTACATTAGCCACCACTCTTCGCTAAATGTAGTTCATATTTACAATCGTATTATGAAGATTACTAAGCATTTATTCATTGGATAGAATTTGTAAGTTTCAACAAAGAAGATTAAATTCTGAGAGGTTGTAGGATATCAAAATAGCAATGGAGGACATTTGACAGTACAGTACAGTTGGAGTCCGAGATGGTTGCATATTGGGACGTTTTTGTGCAGAAACGTTACGGCGTAAAAACGTTTGGACACAGAGGTGTTTGGGCGGAGAAACGTTTGACTGCAGAGACGTACGGCACCTGAGACCTGACCTGAGTTTGGGCGCATAGACATTTAGCAGTCGAAACTTTTGGTCGCAGAAACGTTTAGGCGTAGAAACTTATAAAGACGCTTGAGCGAAAAAATATTTTGGTGCAGAAATGTTTAGCCGCAGGGGCGTAGGGTGTTGAGACGCAAGCAGATAAACTTTTGGGCATGGGAAGGCTTGGCTGCAGAGATTTTTGCACGCCTGGGCATTTAAGCGCATAGTTGTTTGAGCATGAGACTATTGTTTCGCACAACTCCGGTAAATAATTTGTTTACTTATTTTTATTATTAAAGCGCAATCGTTTATTCTCGCAGTGTTAAATAATAACGTAGTTTATATCTATTATGAACAAGCTTTCATTAACTACATATAATCTATATGATAACTCCTCTCAAATTTAAATATCCCTTGTCATTCAAGGGATATTTAAATTTGAGCGGGGCAGAGGTGTTTGTATACCGGGACGCTTCGGTCGGTTGAGAAGTTTGGCCCGTAGACGTTGAAGCGCGAAGATGTTTGGGCGCATAAACGTTTGACCGCAGATGCTTTTGGGTGCATATACATTCTGGAGTAGGGGCGTTTGCGCATAGGACGTTTGCCTACAACGATGAGGAGCATAGGCGTTTATTCGCAAAGGAATTTTCACGTAGTAACTTGTAAACGCAGTTTAATTAAACAAAGCGTGTGAATATTCAGTTGAATAGCATTATTGTATTGTGTGAATTAATAAATTTCGAGATGCTACCAAAGAAGTAGCTTGTTTCAATTGTTGCTATTCATAATGTAGTGTTTAAAATTTTGTAACACGGCTTGGCGAGATGTGACACTTATCGTTTAGAATTTATTCCTTAAAATTGAAAGAATACTTCCGGGGTAGGAGCTTTTTCAGATATGAAGAAGCAATTTAAGCAAGAGAATCATTTTATTTTTCCGGTATTACGATGTTGGAATTTCGATGAGGCAAGTGCATTAATGCAGACGGGGATTTCTCTCATAATAAAAGTATTACCTTATTGGGGTAAAACTATTTCCAGGTCAAGTACGGAGCACAGGAGGATGACCCTAGAGCAATTTCGTAGTTTTAAGGCTAACCGGCTTCAGAATATATGAACATTTCGTTGTAGATAAATAAATAAATACTATTACAGTACTTACGCACATTTAGAATGCAGAATCAATACAGCTCAATTTAAAAATAAGAAAGTAATGTTACTCCCCGTTATACCGGTATTCTATTTAGATACATATTGAAGTACCGCCTGTCGATGGTAATAATCTATTATAAAATTTAAGTTTTCATTTCCTACAGAAAATCTAGAAGTTCGTCTGTTGTCATATAAGGAACAGTAAAATGTGAGAGTATATAGGGATTTGAAAATAGCAGTGGTGATAAGTACCTAATAGTAGAGACGATTAGACGCCGAGATGTTTGCATACCTAGATGTTTGGACGCAGAGACCTTTGAGAGCAGAGCTGTTTGGGCGCAGAATCGTTGGTGTTTTGAATCAGAGGCATTTACCCAAAAACATATTGGCAGTTTGGAACACAGAAATGTTTGAACTTAGCGGCGTTTGGACACAGGTACGTTTTGATGTAGAGGCAATTCGCCGGAGTGACGTTTGGACGCTGACGCATTTGCGTACCGGGGCGTTTGAGTTTAGGACATTTGTGCATCGGAATCTTTACACACACAGATATTTGCCCGACTTTACGTTGGCGCAGAAACGTTAGTGTATGGGGGAAGAGGCATTTACGCAGACGTTTGCACACCGGTACCGTGGGGCACATAGGCATTTGAGCGTAGAAACGTTTGGGCACGTACACATTCGCGTACCGGGGCGTTTGGGCTTAGGATCGATCGGGCGCAGGAACGTATGGATGTGGCGACGTTCCTGCATCTGGATGTTTAGACACTGAGATGTTTGCCCGCCATGACGTTCGGGCGCTGAAAATGCAGGCGCAGTAACGTTAGCGTAGATGCGTTTGGGCGTAGTGGCATTTACGCAGACGTTTGTACCCCGGTACGTTGGGCACATAGGCATGAAGTCATTTGAGCGTTGAAACGTTTGGGCACAGACACATTTGCATACTGGGGCGTTTGGGCTTAGGATCGATTGGACGCAGAAACATATCGAAATGGAGACATTTGCGCATCGGGATGTTTAGACACTGACATGTTTGCTCGCCTTGACTTTCGGCCGCTGAAAATGTAGGCGTAGTAATGTTAGCGTACAGGTGTTTAGGCGCAGAGGCATTTACGCATATGTTTGCACAAAGGTACGTGGGCACACATAGGCATGTAGCCATTTGAGCGTAGAAACGTTTGGGCACAGACAGATTTGCAAACCAGGGCGTTTGGGCTTAGGATCGATTGGATGCAGAAACATAATATGGAAATGGAGACATTTGCGCATCGGGATGTTTAGACACTGACATGTTTGCCCGCCTTGACGTTCGGCCGCTGAAAATTTAGGCGTAGTATTGTTAGCGTACAGGTATTTAGGCGCTGAGGCATTTACTCATACGATTGCACAACGGTACGTGGGGGCACATAGGCATATAGCAATTTGAGCGTAGAAACGTTTGGGCACAGACACATTTGCGTACCGGGGCGTTTGGGCTTAGGATCGATTGGACGCGAGAATGTATGGGCATAGAGACATTTTGCATTAGGATGTTTAGATATTGAGATGTTTGTCCACTTTGACGTTCGGGCGCAGTAACATTAACGTATAGGTGTTTAGGCGCACATAGGAATATAGCCATTTGAGCATAGGAAAGATTGGGCACAGACACATTTGAGTACCGGGTGTTTGGGCTGAGGATCGATTGGACACGGGAACGTAATGGCATAGAGACATTTGTGCATCTGGATGTTTAGACACTGAGATGTTTGCCCGCCATGACATTCGGGTGCAGAAAATGTAGGCGCAATAATTTTAGCGTGTAGGCGTTTGGGCGTAGAGGCATTTACGCAGATGTTTGCACACCGGTACCTTGTGGCACATAGACATAAAGTCATTTGAACGTAGACACGTTTGGGAACAGACACATTTGCTTACCGGAGCATTTGGGTTTAGAATCGATTGGACGCAGGAACGTATGGACATTGAGATATTTTTGCATCAGGATGTTTAGACACTGATTTTTGTTGCTGATGTTTCCCAGCCTTGACGTTCGGGCACTGAAAATTTAGGCGCGGTAACGTTACCGTACAGGCGTTGGGCGTGGAGGCGTTTACGCAGACGTTTACACACCGGTATGCATAGAGTAATTTGTCGCAGAAACGTTTGGCCACAAGAATTTTGATGCAGAAGCGTTTGGAAGCAGTAATGTTGGCATACCGGCACGTTTGGGCGTAGGATCGTACGAACGTAGGAACGTATGGGCAAGGAGATATTTGCGCATTAGGACTTTAGACACAGAGATGTTTATTGACCTGAATGTTCTGACTCAGAAATTTATCGATGCAAAAACCTTTTGACATTGGCATTCTGCCCCTAAATAGTAGTGGTTGATATATACTTACATATCATTTTCTGTACTTATTTAAATAAATGATGCAAAAACTCTCACGCGAGTATTTCATCTTTAAAATACAATTCCACCCCCAATGTAAAAATTAAATTGTATATTAATTTCTGTATTATGAAATTATTTAAAAACACACATGTGGGTATCTGATCCGCAAAACACATTCTAGCCCCTAAATAGTGAAGATTGGTATATCCTTATGTAATATTCTCTGTATTACATTGAGATAAATGATGTAACGCTAGTATTTCATTCCTAACATAGATTATAATTATGTTAAAACATTCCTCGTAGCTATTTGATCTGCAGAACACGTTTTAACCCCTAAACAGTAAACGTTTGTATATCTCTATGCATCATTTTCTATATTATGTTTATGTAAACGATGCAAAAATACTCACGCGAGTATTTCATTCTTAAAATATCTTCCAATTATGTTAGACTATTCCTCGTGGGTATTTGGTCCCTAAAATATATTTTAACTCCGAAATAGTAAAGATTGGTATTTATATACTTGTATATTACGCGAGCATTACACCCCTAAAATACGTTACAATTACGTTAGGACAATCCGCTTGGGTATTTGATCCTTATAATAGATTATAATCCCTAAATAATAAAAATTGGTATATACGTCCTTGTGTATTATATTTTTCTAAATGATTTAGAAACATCCACAAATTTGATTCTTAAAATATATTCCAAATCCTACATAGTTCAGATTGCTTCATTTTCTGTATTGAGGTAAATGATGTAAAAACATCCACGCGGGTGTATGTCATTTTGCGCTCCCTGTTAGGAAACTTACGTTGATATCACTCTAATCAGTATATCACCATTGATAATAATTTTAAAGATGTAAATACTTGTCGTTTGTGAGTTTTGTGATTGATGGAATACTGGAGTGTATTAATAAACGTAATTTACTATTGTAAGCATGCTAGTGCAGTATGGGAATGTCCAAGTGAACCGTTTGTCCCAAGTTTTAGTGTTGAACCAAGCGTCTATTGTGCAAGGTGTATCAGATGTTTGTTCTGCGATAAGAACAAGCAACACTAGTTCGATCTTTCATATAAATATTTGCTTGTACGCTGATGACATCGCCGGCGTCGGGACGAGCCTTGAACACGTGGTTTTTGGAAGCATCCCCGTGAGGACGACCGAGTGGGGGACGCACGCGCCTTTTGCTGTGTGATTCACTTACCGACACATTTGCTGCACGTTTGAGACGGAGAAATACACGGGAACACGTGCCTAGTAGTGCGACCAGATGATGGTGCATCAGTACTTTTACCATGACGGTTTTTGGCGTCGCGTTTTCAGTTGCCGCCGATACGCCGGAAAGTTTTGGTGAAGTGAACATGTGTTTTATGTGATACATTTTAAATTTAGGTATGTTACTTTTTGGGCACTTCGGAACGCTTTTAATGTTTTTGCATGTTTGTCCAAAATTAAATGATGTTTTTCTAGCATGTAACTAGTTTGTGTCTGAATGTAATTATGTTAAAAAAAACTGGAACAGTCTGAAGCGTTTTATTCAACTGCATAAAAGTGAATTAAGGTGATTCGATTTTCCGTTGCATTTTCAACAGGACGACGCAAACCTCTTATTTAATTTATTTTCCACATCGCTAGCTGCAGTTCGTTTGGTTTGTTTTTGGGAAAGCTGAGCTGACGTTTTATATTTCTCGTTAATTCTTCTGCGTTTTTAAAAGGCACGCTCTGTGGAAAAACCATCGTAATTAGTGAAAATAATTTAATTTCTCTAGAATGCCTGGAAAGTCAACGGGCCACACGAATATATTTATTTTTGCTGGTTTTGTTTATTTTTATTATTTACCAAAGTCTGAATTTACACGGAGGTGTAAATCTTCTGAAACAAGCATCTCGAGGTTGCCAAAAGTTTGTTTTTAGCAGGAACGATAAATATTTGGAATATGCAATGATGCGTGTCATAAGTTTAGCAAAATAAATTAATCATTTTGGATTATATTATTTTTAAGTTTTCTGAGAAATTGGTTCAATTTGAATATGATTATAACTCTCCGAAATTGTTAATATAAGTGTATACGATTGACAATAGTAGTGTTGCAGTGATTATTGATCACTACCGGCTTGATGTGGTAACAGAAATAGCTTTTTGGTTCGATTTTGGTTGGTGGAATAATCTTAGTTAGTTTCGGTTACAACGCTGCATTAACTTTGATTATAATTCCAACGTTTTGGTTACAGTTACACGTTAAGCTTCCCTTGTAAACTTACAAAGCGAATAAATTTATCAATAGCGTTGGGCAATACGCAGCAAAGAGACTGCATATATACACTAAAATATCACACAAAAATATGCAGCAATCTGTACTAATATATGCACTAAAAAAAGTATATGTCTATTCCCAAATAGAAAAATATCTTCAATTTAAACATTCTAATAATAGTGCCAATTTGCAAATTAGTTGGAAAGTAGAAGAGGACAGGATTATGTATATATGTACGAGTTTTTTCTAGAAAACATTTTGTGGTAGAATTATTAGACAATTCCTCCTTCTTTAGATTTAAAGTTGACAATCTGCAATGATTAACTTAAAACTTCAGTTATTGTATACTTAGTATAACAAAGATAGTATTTTTATTTAAAGAGAATCGATAAAGTGAATAATATCATAGAGTTAGCCAAATATGTAGTGAAGATAGTATAGATATGTTTAAAATATGATAAATCAATTTCCAATATATGCACAAAATATGCAGTAACATACTGACCACAAACGGTTTTTTTTTAAAAATTGTTTCTCTTATTCAAGATAACGTGTGATTCCGTGAACAGCAAACAAAAAACATTGATAATAAAAATGTTATTATGGCCCTAGAAAGCGTTGAACTATACAGGGTCGCTAAAATGTATGGAAACGGTCGAATATCTTGAAAACGGTTTATCGGAATTCTTTAAGATTTGGCACAAGACGATAAGCGGTTAAGTTCTACTATCTGTAATTTTTACAACTTTATATTATCATTTGCTTTTGAGATCCAAGGCTAACTTGATTTTTTTTGGTAGCACAGGGGGTCAATTTCACCATTTTTGAAACCACAATTTTTTTCTGAATTCAGTAATGTAGTATATGCGTATTTTATCTTTTAAATAAACTTCAAAAAAACGTTGCAGCTTTATTAAAAAATTAAATCTGGGTTTTTGAAAATACAATAAAACAAACTTACAATTTTAGATAAAACGTCCTGTGTTATCCTGTGCATCATTATTTCACACAAGTCAATCCTGCGGTCAAAATCATCTTCGCTCAATTCTTGCAGCAAGTAAATTTTGTAGGGATGGTACTTTTCCCGTTTCAATATGTTTTGAATTGATCCTCTACTCATATTATGGTTCAATGCCAACTGTTGTAAAGAAGTTTTTGGATTTTCTATAACGTCTAACATAACATTCAAAGAGTTGTCGTCATTTGTAACATTGTTTAACCGTCCAGATTTTGGTCGATTATTAACACCCCCAGTTTCATTAAACCTCTGCAATGTCTTTGAAACCGTTGGTTTGGAGATCGGCCCTCGCTCAGGACGAATTTCATTGAAAAGTGCTACTACTTCAGCGCAGCTTCTTTTCCTGTCACCATATCCAATCATCATTAAAATTTGGATCTTCTCGTTTTCACTTAAATGGACCATTTTAAACAATAATTATTACACAGAGGCTACAAAGAGCTAATAATGACAGCCTACTGACAACATTATCAAAGGTAACTGGTAAACACATAATATAAAGTTGTAAAAATTACAGATAGTATAACAACTGCTTATAGTCTTGTGCCAAATCTTAAAGAAGATATTTGACCGTTTCCAAACATTTTAGCGACCCTGTATATGTTAAGACAGAAGATGATAATATGTAAAAGACTATTTTAAATAAAACATTTGTTTTCATCTAACTACTGTTTTTGTTTGTATGAATGGAAAAAGCAAACTTTAGATTCAACAAAAATATTGCTTTACAATATATATCTTAAATGGTGTAACTCTGCGGTTGCATTATCTAACAAAACTTAGCAAACGTAACATTAAGTGCCACAAAATCTTAATAGAAAAATTAACATTTACATGATTAGTTACCAGTTATGCTCTTTTACAAAGTACATAACTTACGTCTTGTCCTAGTTCATGTATTTGTCATTGAAATGGTAACAACAATAGTGAATTGCACTATAAAGCTTATTTAGAATGACATCAATTGCCATGATCTCAATTTTATGATATTTAGTAACTTGTCAGAAAATGCTACATAACAAAGATTTCAAAGTCTTGCAACTAATAAACATATCCGAATAAAAAGGGTAGTTTCGCTAATAGTGATTAGAAGAAAATTGTCCAAACAACTTCCGCTGCAAGATAACTATTTAGTCATCATTAAAAGTCTAATATTTGTAGATTTATGTACTCATCTATATTTCAATTATTACAAGAAATTATGTTATATATATTGTGTTAACTAGAAAATTTTAACCTTTAGCTTCCATTCTTATGTTATATTTGGAAAATAAATATTTATCTAATGCCATTTTTGGAGATAAACCTACTATTTCGAAATGCTTCAAAAAAATTATCAATTATGGTGTATTTAGTGTGGTTACAGAGTACACTTTGACTTTATTTAAAAAAGGATATACAAAATGGGTAAGAGTTCTGCAAACACGACAATAAAATGTCCAATATGTGCATGAAATATGCAGCAACCTATTGATTATATGCTCTTATACATATATGCATTAACAATAAATATGTATGCATTCCCAAAAAGAAAAAGCATTGCAGGTGTACTTAGTAGTCTAGAATTGAATCATTGTAATCAATCACTACATACACTTATGTCAACCAGAAAAGCATAACGTTTATCTTCCAATATATTTGTATAATTGATGAGATGACTAGGATTTTGCGAAAGTGAATTTTTCTCCGATGGATGGAATGTGTTATTAGTCGTGCAAAGTATTTTCTATAGATTTTAATGTTGATAGTCAGAGATATATCTAAATTATATTTTCTATTTTAGATTACTTAGTATAGGTACAAAATAATTGAAAAGAGAAATCACGATGTGAGTAAGAGTAAGATCTGTGTAAAACACGACACTAAAATATCCAATATATGCACGAAATATGCAGCAACCTATTGATTATATGTTCTTATACATATATACACTAAAAATAAATATGTATGCATTCTCAGAAACTAAAAGTATTCCAGATTTACCTTATCTTTTAGAATTTCATCACTAATCCATTACTACATACATTATTTTGTGTCAGTAAGAAAATTATGACGTTTATCTTCCAATATATGTTTATAATTGTTAACTATGATTTTTGCGAAAGTGAAATGTTTTGACGTGAGTAAGATCTGTAAAAATCACTACACAAAAATATCCAATATATACACGAAATATTCAGGAACCTATTGATTATGTGCCCTAATATATGCACTAAAAATAAATATGTATGCATTCCCAAGAAGAAAATATATTGCAGGTGTATTTAGTAATCTAGAACTGAATCATTGTAATCAATCACTATATACACTTGTGTCAACCAGAAAATTATAACGTTTATCTTCCAATATACTGATTATATGCTCTTATACATATATGCACTAAAAATAAATATGTATGCATTTCAGAAAAAAGTTTTGTAGGTGTACTTAGTCGCCTAGAATTGAATCATTGCAATCAATCACTGCATACACTTGTGTCAATCAGAACATTATGATGTTTATCTTCCAATATATGATTATAATTGATAACTATGGTTTTGCGAAAGAGAAATTTTCTTCGATGGATGGAATAAGCCGTGCAAAGTATTTTCTATCGATTTTACTGTTGATAGTGAGCGATACTTCTAAAATAAAATTTTAATGTTAGATTGCTTAGTATAGGTACAAAATAACTGAAAAGAGAAATCACGACGTAAGTAAGATCTGTACAAATCACTACACCAAAATATCGAATATATACACGAACTACAGGAACCTATTGATTATATGCCCTAATTACATGCACTAAAAATAAATATGTATGCATTCTCAAAAAGAAAAAGTATTGCAGATGCACTTAGCCGTCTAGAATTTAATCATTGTAAGCAATAACTCCATACAATTGTTCCAACCAGAAAATTATGGCTGTTATCTTCCTCCTCTTAGCAGAGGATAAATATTTTTCTTCTTGGCAAGATCTTCTTGTACTTCTTCTTCAGCCTATTTGGGTATCCACTCCTGGATGTAGGCCTCTTCAAATCGTTTCCATGTTCTCCTCTATAAAGCTGTTTGTGTCCAGTTTGAAAGTAAATACGATTTCCAGAGGCAAACTTAATATTGTGTTAATATCTCAGCGCAGAGAAGAAACACGTGTAAGAGAAGAGACCAGTGCCCAGCAGTGGAATAGATAATGTGTTGATAATCAATAATCACATATGATTGTATCAAACGGAGAAAGCCACGTCCATCTTCCAATATATTTATGTAATACGTAGATAACTATCATGTTTCGAAGGAGAAACTATCTTCGATGGATGCATTACAAAATTAGCGATGTTACGCATTTTTATCGATTTTAATGTTGAAAATTAGCAATAATTCGAAATTAAGTTGTCAATTTTAATATACTTGTGAAATACACATGGGATAAACGGGGAATTGATAATATTGCAAATTCAAAAAAAGCAGCTTTAATCCAAGATAATCAGCTGCTAATTTCGTCGCCTCTGCAATCTGTTGATTATCTGCTATACAATGACAATACGGTGAATCAAAACATTTATTTAAATTCATTTTAAGTCAAATAAGCAATTTTGTAACTACTGACTTTAGGCATTCAGATTTCGGATCTCTAGACTCGAATGATCAAGAAATGCCTAATAATCTTATAACGAATTATCTTTCTAACCTTGCACTAAGACTAGGAATGAGTGGGAATGCGGGTAAACTGGTAACTCGCATATTTTGCATAATTAACTACGGGTTACTAGGTATAATTAATAAATAACATTTCTAAATGCATTATGAATGCTTAAGGGGTTATATGGATCAATCCTATCTCAACATTGCCGTAGAACATTCTATATTTTTTCGGAAACTAAAGGCCGTTTAAATATTCCCGTCGAATGAGGGGTGTAGCCAATTTGGTGCATTATGGGAGTGCATTAGTGGTTGATGAGCTAACCACAAGTCACTTGATCGTAGTCTGTTATTGTATTCATAAGCGCTAAAATGTACACTACGATTGAAGATACGGTCAACTTTGTACTGCGCGCTGTGATTCATTTTCTATATGTAAAAAGCGAAAACGCTGTCGAAATTTACGAAAGAGTCAGACATAGGTGTAGGAATTTCAGAGAACAAATGTGCACGATGAGGAACGAAACAGGAGATCTTCTGTTGCCAAAGACGATTTTGTGGAAAAAGTGAACAAACATATCGCGATTTCGGACACGTCCGCAAATTTTTCTTAAATTTCACGTGCGGTAATGTAGGAAATTGTTAGGAATATACTACAGTAACACAAACTTCGTACCGGGTGGGTGCCAAAGGTGTTTGCGGATGTTCACAAAAACCATTTCAAGGTCTCTGCTCAACGGATGGCAATCAGTACCTGGATCACTATGTTACAGGCGACGAGACTTGGATTTCTACACAAATGTTGAAACCAAGCAACAATCAATGTGGTGCAAGCATGAGAGTTCCCCCAAATCTTAAAACTTCAAGTAAACGTTTGAGAAGTTTATCACTACTGTTTATTGGGTTTATTGGTATTGTTTGTCGACTTCCTGGGAGATGGTACGATACTTAATGTGTATGGTGAGATCGTAAAAAATGAGAGAGGCGATTAAGAACAGAAGACGAAGATTTCTGGCCTGTGGAGTTGTGCTTTTGCACGATAATGCCCGACTGTATCCGGCTACTCGCACTGTGCAAATCACTGAACAATTTCTTTTGATAATTTTTAACCATCCCCATACGGTGCTGACCTAGCGCCGAGTGGTTATGATTTGTCCTCAAAATGACGGTAGAAAAATGGTTTTCGTCACAGGCGACAAGTTTGCATGACGAACTTATACAGAAACTTGTATCACGATATGATAAGTGTTTAAGTTTGAATGGTATCTAGTATTTAAGCATAATAAATATTTTCTTCAACTTTCATTTTTATGTTTTGGCCGATCGACCCTTAATTTTCGAATAAGCTTCGTATGAGGGTTGTAGTGTCGATACAAGCAATTACAATTTTTTATAATATGTATTTTTGAAATTTTTTATTCCATACTATGTTATCGACTGATTTACTTTGCATTGGCATTCAACAACAGTTCAGAAATAAGAATCAAATACAATATAATTACAGTTTTGACGTGTTTCCATCGTTTGTTCGACAAAGAAAAAAAAATAGAAACGGGAGATACAATAACAAAACCAACAATGACGGCAAGAAAAAATATTTTTAGGTTTTAGTAATAATCAAAACTAGCAATGTCCAGTGTGATTGGCATCAACAGCAACTAAATTAGCTGTAATCAGGTTCAAACCCAGCTATCTCAAAAATAAATTTATAAATTTCTCGATCACTACGGGAAGGGGAAGGATATTGGGAACGCGATATGGACCAGTTGGTCCTCTAGAACCAGTTTATCAATGACTCTACCATGAAGAGAAATAGATTTAATTAGATTTCGTTGATCCTGAAAAAATCACTTTCTTGCAAATAGCTAATTTTGAAACTACACTCGCCATATATGTATATATATAAATATATATATATATATATATATATATATTGCTACGTAATAAAAGTAATGGTTTAAAACTAACGCCAACTAGCCCGAACACAAAACTGTCATCTCAGGAAATTAGAGAAATATCTCCACCCGTAGCCTCGACTCGTTTAAAAAATTGAAACGTTCAAAAAATAAAATTAACATGTGCAAGTTTTTACTACCCTCACTATGCTTTAATGTCATCGAAATTAGTTCATGATTTATATACACCAACCTTTACACCGAAGTTAGGTACGCTAAAATGCCCCTGGACTGCTACTCCTCCAGTACACAGACCGCACTCATCTCCGCCGGGCTGGTTCTGCTTACCGTGCACTGCTGTCTCTTCCCGACATGTAGTATCCATTTCCATTAACGATGATAAAAACTCACATTTCATTTGATGATGCTCTATTCTCTTTTTAATATTACCATTTTCATGACATTCAGAAAAAAAACCAAAAAAAAATACAAAAAGTAATATCTAATTTTAAAATTTAGTAATCGTTGACCGGCGATGAAGAGGTTAATTGATACGGAATACACGTTTTGCCCGACGGCGATACAAAGGTGAATGATTCAATTATTTAATCGAATTTAGAAGCTTACTTTTACTTGACAACCAATGAAATTACAAGGTTTATGACAGATGAGAAAACTGCCAAGCTGTCAAATCCCATTTTTAAGTATTACCAATCTACACAACACTACACCGCGACTTCAGCCTTACGTCCAACATCCTGAGAGTTTTCCTCATTTTTTACATACCATAATCTACTAAAAGCACAACCGAGCATAATGAAATTTTAAAATGTCACTTATGCCCAATTAGCATTTAAGCCCCCTATTATAATATCACAGCAATATATATATATATATATATATATATATATATGTGCGTGTATGTTACAAACATTAAGGCGACCGAACTATACTAAAGGTCTCTCACCGTCATTCCCATGATCTACAGGTTACTGCAGACTAGAAACACAAAATGTAGGGTAAAGTACGTTCTACCGAATGTAACACTAGCGAAATACATTTTCATGTTCTTATTATATAAAATATATACTACCACTACTGTAACTCTGTAGTATATGCTAAATATGCAAAACAAGACTGTATTTTCGAGTATACACCATAAGAAAAATTACCTTTGCATGCTTGATAGGACAGAAATATGCGAATATGCATTTAGGCAACTCTGATTATAAAGCATGCCGCTCAGTACAGTTAATAGTTATGATAATAATAATAATAACAATATGGGGAACTTTGAATGCCTAAGCTTAAACCGTATTAAATAGATTATTGTGTCCGGGTGCCTTTCATTGCATAAATCCTTCCGAATTCCGAAGAACAAAGGCCCATTTTCATTTATTGTGACTGGAGTTCTCTATTGAAAACAATTTTCCAATTCGGCGTGCTTGTGTAGGGATAGATTAAAGGAATCTTTATCTCGTTTCCCGTAATTGATTGTGTTTAGATAGATAATTCGAACGAATCCTGCTTAAAAGTTTTGTTTGGCACGGCACTATAAAATACTCGGTTAGATGTAATTAAATATAAACGGTTTTGCTGAAATCCCGGTTTAAATAATTAAAGTTATTTCGGTTTAAATGAGTTTACGTATTAAATACGAGCGTGTGTGTGCGGGTGCGCGCGGTTTATTACTTCTGCAGGCCGAATCGTTAGCGTGGGAAAACCAATGCTGGCTTAAAGGATTGGTGGCCGCAACTGTATGACCTCGCAAAGAAATTTATTTAGTTTACCAAATACCAGAAGCAGTACAACTACTTAAGTACATAATTCCAGCAAGAAAATATTAGTTGAAGGGCTGTTACAGCAGTAGTTAAACATATCTTTGTTCCTAAGGGAACGTCTCTTGGAGTTGTTGGGTCGATATATATATTTCCCATACAGTCCCTTTGAAACTTGTTATAAACAGAAGAATGGTTCGCTATCGAGGTAATAGAACGCTCTGTATATTTTCGTATTTATCTGGATGTTTCCTTTTTTAGTTGAATGTCCCATAGAATATTGTACTGATTCATTCATCTGATTGTTTCCTATATTTTTACATTAATGAAAAACCTGAATATTGTAATTTTTGTGTTACACCAATAGCTTACTTAATGTAACACCCAATGGAATTACGTTAAGAAATTTAACATCCATGCAAAATTTGCCTGAATAGGGTGCGAAAAATAATATTTATATAAATTCTGACTTGTTAGACCAAGGAAAGTGTATTTTAACACGTTAAGCGCCATGAGTACCCAGAAGGATGCACGATGAATTTGTTCAGGGAGCCGCGTGTATCCCGGTGTCTGCTCAGCCAAGGTTAGGTTCACTTGCCTATAGCATCCCGAGCGATGCACATTCTCTATATTAAAGCACGGGCACTCGAAGTACGTGGCCCGGTGGGCTAACCACTGAAATGGCCTCCAAATTTTCCTATCCTAAGTTTATGTAATAATAGTTTAATAAAATAAATTTTTATTCTTTATAGAACATATAAAACGGTAAATACATGTTAGAAAATGTAAAATAAACATAAAAGCTGACTAACAAAATAATACATGAAAACTTATAAATAAATGAATTACAGATTATTTGCATGTACTGTAGTGTACTTGAAAAAAGCAACTCACGCACATATATTTATTGCACGGCACACATTTATAATGAGTTTGTGTTGTTTTCTTCTGTGCAACTACTCTTCCTTGTTGTATTTTTATTTTTGCATAGCACGTTGTGCAACGACTTTTTTTCGGAGTCATTTCCAAATAATGATTTACGTCAGCGTATGTTCGATTTTCTGACTTATCTACTTTCAACAGCTTTTCCGCTATTTCTTCTTTGAACCTGGTTATATTCATTTTGGTTTTAGTCACATCATGGAAGAGAATGTACGCATTTACCACAGCCATTCCTGTCAACATTTCAACCGATAGTTTTCTATACCATTTGACTCCCTTTCGAAGACACGGTGCGTACGACTTCAGTTGATCTGACAAGTCAATGAAACCTTTCAGCTTGTTGTAATACACAACTGATTTAGGTTTTTCAACTTCTACGCCTTTTCGCATTACTGTTACTGCAGAATCATCATGCTTTGTGCTTAGCATTAGCACATCTCTTTTATCTTTCCATTTTGTAACAACACAACCAGTGTTGCTCTGTTCGCTTATGTGTTGTCCACGGCGCAGTTTGGTGGCAATTACTTTTTTTGGGTTATTTTTTCGATTCTTTCGTAAAGTTCCCACCAAATGAGTTTTTTTCTTCAACAATTCATGCGCCAACGAGACACTGGTATAATAGTTGTCGGTGCATAAAGTTCTTCCCTCATTCAAACAATTTTCCATTAGTGTAAGAACAACTTTTTCCGATACACTCTTCACATTCTCATCGGTTTCTTTTCCACAGTAGACTTTCAGATCATAGGTATAACCACGGCTTAGGCAAAGTTTGAATAACTTTATACCAAATTTGTGGCGTTTATTTTGAATAAATTGTCTGAAAATAAGCCTGCCGCGAAATGGCACTAAAGTCTCATCAATACAAACTTCTTCTGACGGTGTCACTAATAATTGAAATCTTTCTTTTAGAAGCTTTATAAGAGGAGATATTTTATGCAAGCGTCCCGTTGACGGTGCCTCGTTGTTGAAATGCCACATTTTCATTAGCAGTTCGAAGCGATTTCTGGACATTAGCTTTGAGATTTCGTTTTTGTACAATGGTCTACGTGCCCAGTAATCTCTCATTTGGGGATATTTGCATAATCCCGTCCAAAAGATCATTCCTAGAAATGTTTCCAACTCAGCGTTTGTAGTATCTACCCATTTTTTTATACGCGCATGAAGCGAATGGGTTTTTGCGTTTATACACTGCTGTGCGTATAAATTAGTTTGTTCTACCATGTGAGCAATTATTTCATCTGTTATTAATAATTTATAGAACTCATAGGGAGTTGTGGGATTAGAGTTGTTTATAACATTCATATTAATTCCACCGTTTTGTACCGTATACTGAAAATTTTGTAACTTTTTACCATCTACTTTTCCCCAAGTTACAGAAACTTCCTGTTCTTCATCTGAACTATTTTCCATTATGGCATTAGCAATTACGTCGTCGATCACGCGATCAATGTTGGTAAAAGCGGGTGGCACATTATCTTCAGGACCTTCATCAGCAGAATGTTCATCAGATGAATCAGAAATCACATTCTTTTTATTTGAAATATTGGTTCCAGAAGTTGAAGGTGCTGATGATATCGTCGAAACCTTTTTGCTTCGTCTAGCTACGTCAACTGTACATATACATAGTTTAGTCAAAATGTACTTATAAATAAAAAAATTACACTTACTTCTCCGAATTTTGGTGGGCAAATCGTCTTCAGATTCAGACGAGTGCTCGCTTGAATCTTCACCTTCAGGATCATAGTTGTCTGAGGAGTCTATATTAGCATATGGGTCTTCGTCTTCATCAGAAAGAAACTCTTGCAGTAGTTTTTCTAATCGTTCCTGTTCTTTTTCATAACCACCAGCCATTATTGTAGCACGCAGTAACCGCACACATCAACCACAACCGACAGAGTACGACTAAACAGTGACCAACTCTGTTGCAATGACGCTTTTGCATGTTACAACATGCATTTTTCGTGCATCTGAGAAAATGCATATGGCCAAATATACCATGATTTGACTTGTCGGCCACTGCATCTAATTAGATGCACGCTAATTACTCAGCAATTACGAGAAAAACAAGAAAATCGCACCATAGTATATCATTAGCAACAATTGTACAATAATATAAACGAAAAAAAAATGCATGGCTCACAGGGAAATTAAAATCAATCTTATGGTGGCGCTTAACGTGTTAAGGTATGACTTCGATGGGGTAGTGCGAATACGCGCTGTCAGTCGAAGTCACAGTAAAATGCGGTCAATCGGCCGCAGGGCCGAACCCCGGCTGAGGCGACCGTATTTCACTTAGTTAAGTTTATGTTGCATGAATGGACAGTATGTGAGGGACGCCCGCACCTCCTTGAAGTAATGCGAAAGCGGTTATGAGGGGGAATGGTAGTATGAATGAAGGGAAAAGAAGATATGACATATTTTTCAGGGTGATTATAAACAAGAATTCCTCAATGAAATGCGAATACAACGCATAATATATATAAATGTTGGCTTTGAGGGTTTGAAATCTATTTTAAGCAATAGATCGGGCATGTTTTAATAGAATGATGCTTGGTAGTTTGCGACAAACAACAGTTTGAATCAGTCCGTTTTGAGCGATTTGCATTTTATGGGCTAAAATACCACTGTTAGTGGTTTTAACATATTTTCACCGATATTTATTATTGGTTAGTGTTTTTATGGCTGATTGTTCCACGAACTGACTGTGTTGTATTTATTCCAACACGCCTGTGTCATGAAATATTTTCTGGTTAGTTATGTGAATGGTATTAAAACTTTCCATAATAATGAGATGGTAGATCACAGTTACTATTAAATCACAGAAGCAAAACGGAATGTGTATATATATACTTTCGAAAAACAATGTACCTTGGAATGATAAACCAGAACTATTAGTTCATGCATAATTTTTTCAACGTTGGGTGTACTACTTTTATTAACGAATAAACCAGATGCAAGTTATGCACTTTGTAAACATGCGTAACTGCTAACTTCTTACATAAATGTTCATTTTCGATTAAGATTTAGCCGCAATGTTTCGTCTCTGAAGGTTTGTCTAATAGTGCACCCTTGGAACAAATAAAACACAGAACTTGAAGAGAAAACTGTACTTGTTTGCGTCTATCAGTGAAGGTTTGGAGAAGTGTACAGTTGAGACAAGTGGTGGGATACAGAGGGTATACGAAATTATATATAGGATGTCAATTTGAAAACGTGCAATTGTTATATCTCTGGAAGTAAAATAGGTATTGAAAATTTTAACAACATGGAAGACGCATCATCATGACTCATAAGGCAATCTGCCCCATTCAACCCCTTAGGTGCAAGGTACTCCATCAAAAAGTTTCAGATGGGAACATCCACCTTGTGATACGTCATTGAAAAGTTCTTACAAGGTGCTATTCAATAGTAGCAAATATTTTTCTTTGTCTCCACATCTCCACATTTTGACTCATTAGATTTCTTTCTATGGAGCCACTTAAAATCTGTTGTCTATAAAACTTCAATCCATTGCACAACTGCGACAAGGAATAAGTCAGAACAGCCGAGCTGTTCCGCAACCGACCTTCCAAAATGTTCCAGATAATTTGAGAGTAGATTTTGCTATTACCTAGAGAACAATGGAAATCTATTTCAACTTTTAAACTAATATTTTGATATTTTAATTGCAACAATTCTTGCTACTACTGAATAGCAGTTTGAAAGAGCCATATCACAAAGTGGACGTTACCAGTTGACAACTGTTTTGTTGTGTTACCTAGAGCATAAGGGGTTTAATGGGGAAGGTTAACTTATGAGTCATGATGATTCTCCCCCATGTAGATTTTCTAGAAAAATTCGATAGATACCTATTTCACTTACTTATTTATAGAGATACAACATATTGTACGTTTTTATTGACACCTTGTGGTTGTTTGATTAGCTAACTTAATTGCTTGATATATATATATATATATATATATATATATATATGAGTCGTATTACAAAAAGCACCAGCAGAAAGTTTTCCGACAAACGTCAAGATAACCACCCCGGCTCGTCCCAGGCCCAAGAAGAATTCTTGGGCGCCAATCACATCATGTATATATATATATATATATATATATTATATATAATATGAAGCAATTAAGATAGCTAAACAAACAACCAACCATATATACATACATATATTTTTTTACAGTACTTTACGGCTGCAGCCGCCTTTCCGTTCCAATTCTTCAACGTCCTCTATCCTAAGCATCTTCTTCGGCTAGCCTTCCTGACTGCATCGATGTTCTTATGCCTTCGTTCCACGACCTTCTTGGTAGGCATTTCCTTTTTGTTCCTAGTGCCACCCATCTCCACATTCTCCTTGGCCATCTTGGATCTTCCATACGGAGGTGCCCGAGCCATTTTGGTGCCCTTCTCTCTATCATATCGATCACAATGTCTTCTGAATTTGTCATTCTTCTGATTTTGTCATTTTTTTTATGAGATTTAGTCTTGATTTTTTGGGTCTATTTCTTAGATAGTCCATTTCTACTGTATTTATCTTTCTTCTATTGCTCGCTAGTGCCGGCATTAAATGCTAAATGGAATTGTCTATTTTGTAAATATTGGAGATTAAAAAGATTTGTTGAATATTTTTTTGAATAGATGTAATCCATGTAGAGTTAGATTGCAGATGCTTTTTTTTAATAAAAACGAAAGGTTCGAGACTTGTTCGATTGGTATCATTACAGTAAAAGGCAAAAGCCGACGGCAATTTACCACCTTTAACCACCTAAAAACCCTTATATGTCTTCCCTTTACACATACAACTCGGAAGCGTTCTATTCTTTTCGCAACATTATTTAACATTTGAATATTTCATCTAAGATTTTTGATGCTTTGCTTTGTATCAATACAAAAATAAATAAAATGTTAAAATACCATTTAATAAATATGCATAAGCTAAAAAGAATATCAAACAACAAAATTTAATGTTTTTTGGTATTAGGTAACTGTTACATTCAGTATCATCTTTCGTCTTAGAATAATGACATTCAATTAATTTGGACTACTTCAAATGTATAAAGTAAAATCAACAAGAACCTGTCAGGTCTGAAACTTCCTGTACGTGTTACACTAGTTTAATTAAAACAGATATACGCATTTAATAAAACTCTCCGTTTAAACGTCCCCAGAATTGTACACTTTCAACACATACCCTTGTTAGTTCGGCCGTAGAAAATTATTTGATTGCAAGTAAAACCGTTGCCGGAAGAAATAGGATTTTCTGAATAAAGGGCGCGCAAAAACTATTGCGTTAAGTAATTACCTTCATAGTTAGATGAGAAGGTAAAGCAGGAGTTGTAAATTATTTGCAGGAGGTTGCGAATGAAGCTCGCATAGCAGAGAGCCTTATGGATGATGCAACGCAAAAATTAAATATTAATTTGACAAATGAGTATACGGAAGATTGTCACTGATTTTGACGAGTAGTTTCCCTGAATTACACGGCTTCGCGAATTTTACTGTTTGAAATAGTAACGTTCATAACTAATCTTGACTGTATTTAATCTAAGCAGGTTGTAACATTTACTAATATTTATTATACTAGAGAGGCCCCGGGTTGCATAGTTAGGATAGTCATTCACGTACGACCAGGAGAGTTAAGCATAGCCTTCTGCGGTAAGTACTTGGAGGACCGTTCCAAGACTGTGTCAACACGGTGTCTCGTGCTAGCGGCGAGCACGTTAATAGCCGCGGTCCCGGGTGTCATGCTACCACCGTTATAGTCGTTAGAAGGGTTGGAAGTCCTCTTCGGTATAGATGGCACGAGTAACACCAGAATGCATGTGAACAGAGATTTAGCATAAGCTGTGGGATAGTAGGGGTTGAAAGGTCAACAGTCCCCAGTACGTCGTGCATAGCGAAAATGCCAAAAGCTCAGAGCGTAAAGCCTAAAATTGGATGTTAAAACGATTTGGTTAAGATTAAGATACTTATTTTAGCGAGAGTCGAGGGTTATAGGTCAGCGCGTTAGGTTTTTACGCTGCAGGTTTGGGGTTCAATGCTCAGTATCAGAACAACGAATTCTTAACGGTGGTTCTTCTTCTCAAGGCAATGACAAATTAGCGATAAGTACTTGGAAGGCTGTTCCAGGGGTGTGTCAACAGGCGTCTCGTGCTAGCGGCGGGCACGTCAATAGTCGCGGTTACGGATGTCATACTAACACCATGACAGTTGTTAGAGTGGTTGGAAGTCTCTTTGCTATAGTTGGTACGAGTAAAAGCAGAATGAATGTGAACAGGAGTTTGGCATAAGCTGTGGGATACTAGAGATTGAAAGGTCAACGGACCGTAGTACCGCCTGGTGCATAGTGCAAATGCTAAAAACTTGGAGCGAGAGGAACCCGCGCGTTAGACTAGGCTGAGGATCTGGGCTTCAAATCTCAGCATTGAATCAACGAATTTTTAACGGAGGTTCTTCCTCTCAAGGCAATGGCAAACTAGCTTTCAGTATTTGGGGGGCATTTTCAAGGCTGTGTCAACACGACGTTTCGTGCTAGCGGTGGGCACGTTAATAGTCACGATCCCGGTTGTCATACTAACATCATGAGAGTCGTTAACGGGCCCCAGTACCTTCTGGTGCATAACGAAAATGCCAAAAACTTGGAGGCAAAGGAACCCAACACCGAAAGTTAAGAGGATTAGATTCAGATTAAGAGTATTACTCTAGCGAGAGTCGTGGGCTTGAGGTTGGCGGGTTAGACTTCTACGCTGAAGGTCCGGGGTTCAATTCCCAGTACCGGAATTGTTAACTGCCGTTCTTCCGCACAGGGCAATGGTAAACCAGCGAGGTATTCTATCTAGTAAATCATGTATGAAACAAAAGTGTTTACACTTCCTGTGGGTCAGAGCCCGCGTTATGCTGTAGATCCTCTATGTCAGTGCCGTTTTAAAAGCGGAACACTGGCCTTACCTTTGCTTGTGTCGTACTCTCTCGTCAAAAATAAAGCATTTGAAGAAGAACAAAATATATTTATTTTTTGATCTATAGCAATATATTCGCAAAGATTACTTTTTTCGTATACGTTTCATAGCCCTTCGCGCCAGTTGAAAGTGATTATTTGAATTACTTGACAAACCTGGACGGATTCTATACAATTGCTGTCAAGATATATAGTAACGGTGAAGCCTAGGCTACCCTAATGGCTCTAGCTATCGCTATATTGTATTTTTTACTTCACATCAGAAACAACAATATTTTATGTAACAACCTTTTAATCGCTCCTGACATATAATAAATACAAATTCTAATCAAAATAAATAATCAAAACCCTTTGTACCTTCTAGTGTGGAGAAAACTTAATTAAATACATACTCTATTATTTACTATTTAAAACATTACAATGTTCTATTTACAAACCGTCTCCACTGTTTTTTATCTACTGTTAGTGCTCTGTTACGTAGATGTTTCGTTACTACACCTTCCCAAATGTGACTTGGTCTTTCTCTGCCATTTTTCTTATTTGTTCTGGTCTGTATTATGTTCTTTGCCCAATTCCTGTTTCTCAGACATCCTACTCTTGCCGCTGCTCGTTTATCCATATGCACTCCGCTGTATATCCATAATATCCATCTCCTAGTATTTTTTTGTCCTTGTCCGTTCTTCTTTGTTTCTGAAATCGTCAAAATGTCTATTCCAAGTTTGTTAAATTCCTCGCATAGTTCTTGTTTTTTCCATTTATATCTTGTACATTCCATATTCCTAGTTTTCATATAGCTTTGTTTTTATTCTTCTTCTTCTTCTTGTAATAGTTTGGTACCGTTTGGTCTGTTTCAGTATTAGGATCTTCAATTACCTTTCCCAGTCTTAAACGTTTCTTTCCAAATTTTTGATCTCTCATTTATTGCTTGTTTTTCTATTTCCTGTCTCTCTTTGTTCCATGTCCATACCTTGTCATTTATTATTCGCAAGGATTACGTTCTTCGTATAGATTTTGTAGCTCTTTGCTCCAGGCGAAAGTCACTATTTGAATTACTTGACAAACATGGACGGATTCTATATAGGTTTTGTCAAGATTTATAATAAATGGCTTTGCTATCTCTACATTGAGGTTTTTGCTTCACACCAAAAAAAAAAAACAACATTTAAAGTAGCAACCCACAATTCTAATTTATAATAAATACCAACTCTAGTCCATGATAATCTAAAGTAATATTTATATTCGTGTATCACCTTACTTCTGTTCAGATTCGCTTAGAAACAAAGCGAAACATAACCTCAAATTTTTTATATTCTATACATCATACAAGCTCCACACGCGTTTATCAGGGTTTCCATTATTTCATCGTCCGACAGCTCTTCTCATTCTTATTTATTGTTTAGTAAATGCGTTAAAACTAACAGTTTTTGTTGGTACACCATATTGTTCCCTACTTATGTGTTTTTAAATTTATTATGTATTGAAAGGACGTTTAGCTTGAAAATACCTGTATGACAGGTACATGTAGTGTGTTTTTTACAATTTCTTGAGCTATTGTCCTACACAATTCTTTAATTAGACTCAATATTGTTATAGAAAAATTCCAATGTCGTGATAGCTAGACCCAGTTGAAGCCTTTGCTTGAGTATTTATTATACATCCAGTTCTATCAAGTAATTTAATCATTTGCTTTCATCAGCTGCGAAAATTAACTGAAGAAAACCAACGAGTTGTTTTCGTTTTTGGTATTTGAATGATAGGAAGTAGGATGATAATATAAAATTTTCAAGGTCACTGTTACGGATTGAGCATTAGTAGGAAAACCTGTCACACGACAATATAACGCGATTGTTTTTTTGTCGTTCCCTATTGCATATAATAATAGTTCTGCAGCGAATCTAGTGATGACATGTGGTAGCATTTGGTTGTCAGTAGGGCGTATAAATATAATAATACATTTTTTAAATGAAATAAACAAAAAGAAATGTGTATACTATTTAAAGTCCGGACTGGAATACTGTTTGAATCAATCTTTATTTTGCTCCGAACGCAACGAATACCTACCCAAAACGAAAAGCATAACAGGTGAGCGTGTTGCGTGTCAATTGGTAAGCAATGTGTGATAACTCGTTGAAGATTGTAGATAGGTGTATGAAACGTTCACGCCAGTAGCCGAGCTATGTTAAGTAGCTTATTTCTGGGATTCGCTAGCAACCATCCTTCACATATTGCTCTGTCCTTTTGAAAATGACTTGTAACATGTTGAAGTACGTATGAAACAGCAGAAAACTATTTAAAATGTTGACGTTATTAATAGTATTGTTTCGACATATGAACTAATAGTTTTTGGGATAAAGGTTGTTCTACACCTATAATATTAATTGTTTGAAAGTTTCGTAAAAATATAGCAATTTTAAAAAATAATCGGGTTAGTCTTAAATATTTTCATTTGCAGTTGACAAGTTTAACCTTGATATTGTCACGTAGTGTGCTTTCAGGACATTGTGACTTGTTAGATTCAAACTCCCACTTTAATTAAAATATAGTTCACTAATAAATTTATTGAATGGGCTCTACTTAATGAAGAACTCTAACTAGGCGGTTCCAAACTCATCGTAGTTAATATGCTTTGGAAAACAACAGCTCACAACTTGACTACCCTGGTTTGACCAATGCTTATGTACTACCCCTGAGGCGGAAGCACGTGTTGCTGTCATGTGGAAAAAGGCAAACTGTCTTAGAAAATACAATGTTGGAGGTACTCCTTGGAGTGGGAAACACGGTGACTAGTGATATATGAGGTTCTTAATAAGGATTGAATCTAATGTCGCTAGAGTAGCTAAATTAGCAATCCACAGGTTTTGATATTGCGTATTACGTCATTTTTGGAATTGTTCCATCCTGGAAAATTTAAAAATTGCATCGCATAAGTGGAAAGACTGAATTTTGATCTAGATTGTCTATTGCTTCCATATTATAACTAAATTGCTATTAATTAGTGGTGATTTTTCAAATGTATGGAATACAACGATGTCCTCTTAAGTTTTATCTTAGGCTCACTTGCATTCATAAACAATTTCTAAATTTGTATAAAATATGGCTAACCAACAAATAACATCATACATACCTCTTAAACGTAAATCTTTCTACTGTTACACAATCTAAATGAACACTAAAGCAGTCTACAACCTTTAAATCATACTCATGATTAGAGAACGTATTTTATGTAAACTGCATATAATGTAATTTTTGCATATCTTGCGAAACAATCGATAATGTGGACGAATCACGGTGTTTAGAGTTAATTAACACTAATTAATTAATGCATATTTAGGCAAAGGTTGCATATTTAGGCGTTTTATGCATATTTCCTTATAAAATTTAAATTTTTGCGTAAATTTTAAATTTTTTTGCGATTGGTTTCCAATTTTATGTAACAGTGGTTTTTTTATAACATCATAGCTTGTTTTGCATTTTGTATGAGTAAGATCGCAGATAGTTTATTCTAAACGTAATTAATTTTCTCAGAAGTTGGGTAAACACTAGGTTCTGCAGTAAGCCCTTGTTTATTGTAGATAGATCTTGTATATTGTAATATTTCTTTGAACGTTTAAATCCCTTTTAACACTTCATTCTTTCTAAAGTACCTGTGCTTGCTATTAGTAATTTGCTGCTATTGTAGTTTAAGGCTTTGGCTAGAATCTTTCAACTATTTATAATAACATAATAATGAATCATAGTTTAAAATTTAGCATAAGCGGATTTGTAGTGATAACTATAAGTATAAATAATTATTTTGTATTGCTGTAATTTTGTTAATACAATAAAATGTATTAAAAATGTTTTGTTATTTGTGAATTTTAATGCGTATATTTGTTTTTAACTTTTTAACATTTATCAATTTATCATAAATCGTTTTTAAAGTCGATTTTGAACATATGCTATTGTATATGCAAGTGCATATTTTCAGAATTTACTGCATATATAAAAAAAATAGTGTGCATATATATATGCGCATAGTTCCGCAATAATCGACTGCATGTATTCCGTTCTCTACATGATATTCTACATTTTTCTGATATAAAAGACACAACCATAATAGTCTTACTTGTATTATATTCTAGAAAATCCTTCTATGCAATAATTTATTAATTAACATCAGATGCTATTATCATTGTGCGAAGTTATCGTACTTTGGGTTTAAAATGAAATAATTAGATTTATTGACTTGTATCTATCTGATACGAAGCAGAAAGTTTCACTTAAGCTTGACCAATCTAATATCTTAAGTATTAGTACCGGAGCCCCACAAGGTTCAAGATTGGGGCCTTTGCTGTTTACCCAACTGACTTTCCCACTAGTGGTTAGTACTGCAACAAACATTCGTAACCAGATGACAAATATTGTTTAAATCTGCCACATTTCGCTAGCAGGCTCAGGCATTTAAGGTTGGAAAATTAGACAAAAATAAACTTGAGGAATATTATATTCATCATCATTTATACACTAATATTAAAGAAGGTTTTTGGGTTTAATTTTTTCTAGTCTATTGAGCATAGGATATTCATATTTCCAGACTCAAGTTAACTAATATGCATGAATCTTGTAATAAAGGCAAACCTTTCATTAAAACGCTCCCTATATATATATTGCTGTATTACCTCGATTTTTTTATAGTTATGGAATTTCCGTTGGGGTTTCCTTAAGTTTTGTTGTATTCGTCAGTATGGTAGGTATTGAGGATTTTGCCACAACCTTTGTGAATTTGTTCTGCAAACACACTTGTGTTTGAATTTATACGATGCATGTAGAATACATGCACAGAAATATGTGTTTGATTTAATATTGAACTGTTACGTGTGGAAATTTGTGTTATTTAATTTAACTAGATTATTTTGAGGACAGATGTATGTGTTTATAATTAATCCAATTATTTTATTTTAACCAAATTATGCAATTTAATGAATGTAAAATATTTGTTTCATAAGGCATTAACATATTTTAGTCTTGTGGGACGTCTAAATGTTATATTAAACATACGGAAGTTATTTGTAAAATGTAAAATTAAGTCGTTTTTGGCAATTTTGATCTGCTCCCTGATTGGTTGTTGGAATTAAGAAACACGTGACATCTTTAATCTGAGAGCGTTGCTGTTTCAATTGTTTCTCTAATTTTTATTTATTGTCATAGCAACCGACTAATAGTATTTATATGTTTGTATTTTTTTGCGGGCAGTAGCCTGTTGACCATCGAAGCAAAACAACGTTCGCTTAGACATTTAATAAATTTGTAAATGTACGGAATATTGTTGACTTGGATTTAATAAAACTACTCACAAACGTTATTTATTGTTCCTTCGTGAATTTGATAGAATTTCCAAGGGCACATTAGTGATTTTAATAAGATAATTATAAATTGAGTTAGGATTCTGCGTGTTTTAGCGTCAGTTGTTTACTCGGCATGGGTTCAGTTTTACAATGTTCTAAATTTGGCAGTAAATTACCCTATTCGTAAAATTATAGTTCTAAAGTACTAACAATGTGCACGGGCGAAGTTCATATTGCAATACACCTACACTGATTGTTATTTCATGTAACCCGAGTTCAGAGCAGCATGCACTTCAGCGTCATCAACGATCTTGGATTTCACTTTGATTCAGCAGTTGCTAATTGATACCTAAAGTTTCAATCAGTTTATTCCGCTTCAGTGCGTTATAATTAAGTTTTTAATTTTAATGGAAGTTTTAGATCAATAATGGTATTCCGAAAGTTTATGCTGGATTAGTTTTGAGTTCGTGGAATGCAGGTTTTCTGGTAAACATGTAAGAATAACCTATATTATGCAAATATCTGAGCATATATTTGCCTATCGGTATTTTGTCATCGGCAGATTGCAGGCACGTAAGACGTTTAATTGGCGCCTTAGACTTACTAAATTTGATTTGACCACAATTGGTGTTGTGGATATGCCATTGTCTTATAAACTTTAAAATGTTTGTGTCCCCTATTCTTTTCTCTGATAGGGAAATTTTTGCGGAAGGCATATTTGTAATGTATATACAATATATAATATTTATAGAGGACTAAATTCTAAACTATTTACAATAATACAGACCGGTGCAACGCCATTGCTAGGTGTGTTTCTTCTATCAAACACCCACTGACAACTGCCAACTATTCACCATCAACTTTTGGCTAAGTCAATCTTAAGTGCCTTTTTATAAATTCCCTTTTGCACCCATAAGCAATGACCTGGTTATTAGTCAATTTCCCTTATCAAGCGTATTACGTATTCCACATTGCCTAATTGAATATTCTAATGTACTTTGAATTTGCTGAGTAAAATGATATCACATATCATCACACAGGACGAATTAGTCAGTGGCTTCTTAAAAGAATGGATTTCTTATCTGGTAACATTTTATAAGCTCGTCCTTGTGTAAAAATAAATATTTCTTCCTCGGGGCCTGTTTTGGCAATGCGAGTTAGCAGTTGCCTTCCAATTGTTGCAATAATACATTGGAAGTCTAAGTTTTTTAGTCTTATCCAAAGCTACATTGACACAAATTAATGTATCAGAACATGCGACTTATTTTGGAAAGTAGTTTAGACAGAAAGAAGTATTGCAGAATTAATATATACACAGAAAAAAAAGAACAAGATATAGAATTGGGCCTTTCTTTGGTTTCTTCGTAGACAGATATTTCAAGATTATCATTAATAGCATATAACTGTAATCCCTTTTTTATGTAGTCCATTCATGTGGTGGTGTGGTGGTAGCTCAGTTGGTAGAGCGCTCGCTTTCTGAAGAAAACGTCGATTCTGGCTTGGGTTCGAAACCTAAGCAGAACTATGCAAATTTATATAAAATCTTGTCGACAACCCACCACACACAATTTCTCAATTCGGCTTACAACCGTAGGATCTTAATGCTAAAAACATTTTCTGGAATTTCTGTCGTTCGGATTCGACGTTAAACTGTAGTTTCTACCGTGTTTCTACCTTAGCGCTGAGGAGAAACACGTGGCAGAGAAGAGGCCGATGCCCAGCTGTGGGACGGAAAGGCTGTTGATGATCCACGTGGTATCATAAAGTTTGGTACATTCCTGTAAAATTTTTGTTTCTTTCAAAAGCTTTGTCCAAGTATATTCCTTTAATATTATATTTCCAGAACTTATAATTATACCTTTGGTTATGCGAATGAATGTAGAAACATTAAAATCTGCATCGAATGTAATGGGGTTACTAAAAGATGCTGTTTTGCTAATTCCCCATGTTTTGTTATACTGTTCGCTCTGAATCGGGATCTGAGACCTATAGCGCTATTTGTGAGTTTATTTTCGTTGGTTGTTTCTTTACTGCACTGCTCTGCTAGTATCTCTAGAAAAATGGTTGGGGAGGAAGAGGAAGCAAATTTTCTATATACTCTGTAGTTTATTGAACTTCTTACTGCATACACGCATACTACACAGATAACCGACAAGCTGCTGGAAAATAAACCTTTCTTATGTAACTTACATAGTGAATATTTGGATGAATTCATCTTCTTATTGGTGATGTCTCCGCGACAACTGTTTTAAAAGCTTATATGAATCAGTAGAAGTATTATATTTTCCTAAATGTTTAAGGAATTGTTTTAAAATAGGTCGTAGACATTATTCGAGAAAATATGTATATGTATAAGTATATACACAGCTCCATAGTAGCTTTATCTTAAAATTGGCACAGTTTATGACGATTAAACCTATTGACAAGTTTCCTGTCATGTGGGTCACCGGTGACTAACGAGAAAATATGTATATGTATAAGTATATACACAGCTCCATAGTAGCTTTATCTTAAAATTGGCACAGTTTATGACGATTAAACCTATTGACAAGTTTCCTGTCATGTGGGTCACCGGTGACTAACAGTCGTTTTTCCGCACGGATGTGGGTCGCCGGTGACCAATAGCGACATTATCCAAATGGATGTGGGTCACCAGTGACTTTGGCTCGTTTAATTGATTCCGATTTGCAGATGGACAAGATATGAACGGGCATTCACAGTAAAGTAAACTATATTCATTAGAGTATTAAAGTAAAGTGCGCTTGCGAAATGTTTTGCGGGGATATCCGTAAGTACGGTTTTAAGATAGTTAGTACAGTGGCGCACTAACCCCGGGGGACCAACTGTACTAGGATAGCAGCGTATGGACGTACCTTTTCGGTCCTTTATCCAAGTGGTGACCTTGCAAATCGTTGTTTAACTTTGAATATAGGTTGATCAGTACCATTTGTAATGAGTAATTATTGTGTTGTTTGTAAAACAGCAGAAAATACATTTTTAAGTTTATATTTGTTCAGGGCGTAAAAATTATATAATGGCTTTTTTTAAATGTTGTCTTGTTGTTAGAAACCATATTCGTTCCATAATATTTAATCAAATATTTCATAGCGTGCACGTTAAAATATCGTTTGACACATTGGGGGAATCATTAGAAGTTGATTAAAAGGTGTTTAGGTTTAGGTATTTATGAGTGCATCTAAGAATTAATTGATATAAATATAACTAATATACAGTTGGATCCGGGCTAGTTGGGATTCCCTAAAGCGCCGTTTAAAGAATTTATAGCTTTGACAGCGTAGGATTGGCTTTTCATTGGTAGAAGGTACCTTCTCTAAGCTGCTATTTTGAAACGGATATTAATGAAGTATCGCCGTATCAGTTAAATTAAGTGGGTAGGGGTCCTTCCCATACAGGAAGAGGAGAATTTCCCTTTCGCTCATCTTTAGATCAAGTCAGAAGGATTAGCATTAATTAATTCTTGTTTTAGAAGGATCCTCATGCTTAACTCTTTATACATCTACTGCTTTCAAACCGCATGCTTTTCTTGTGAATGTAACTTTGCAATGAGACGTTCTTTTTGTATTGTTGAAAAGTGTTTTTATACATTTATTTGCGAAAGCACAAACAATTATATTAATTGAAGTTAGTTGTGATAGACATTTTGCGGGTTTAAAAATAGCCATTATACTAAAATAATTAATGCACTTAATAAATAGCTGCTATTTGATTGAAGGCAGGCATTTTGAGCATTTGTTGTATGAAGTCAATCATATAATTTCTTCATTGGCGTTTTCAACTATAAATCTTCCCTTTCCTGATTTTAGTATTGCATTAGCTTAAAAGGGCGCTTCATCATAGTGTTTTTGATCTAAAGTATATGTATATGTTTCTCATGCTCATCAAACTGAACCAAGTATACTTTTCATAAAATTACCGCCAGTAACTATTGTTCAGTATTTATTGTTGGTAACAAAATATAACCTTTGTACGATTGTCAGCAGCAGCAATCGCTGCTTGCTCTAATTTTCTGTTTCTTTACTCGGTTGCACAGTATTGTGAGACACATTACTAGGTAATACATATTTTAAGAATTGCAAAAATGAGGGTTTTCATAGTTGTTTTTATTGATTTTTGTATTGCTGATTTCGACTATAGCAGTGTAGGAATGGGAATTATATGCGATAGTGTATAGAGAACAAATTTCACACTATTTAACTGTAATCTATACCGTAAGGTACTTTACCTGTATCACTACATGTTTGTTTTGTTATACGGTCCTTGGGCTATAGATAAATGTTTACCTGGAAAAACAAAGCGACCTTTTGTTCCAGCAGATTTTACGAGTTGGATGTGTGGAGTATACGAAATAGAAAAGGGTCAGGTTGATGAGAGAGCACTGTTTGAATTGATCGTTACTGCTGTTTCTATTTATTTCCCAATTTTCCTAACCACAGCTTTGCCATGAAAAATTAATTAACTGTACATTTTTCCTCTTTGATTGTGATTTTATAGATTGAGGAGATTGACGTTCTTTCTTTCTTTTGTGTTTAACACTTGAAACAATAATTGTTACATTCGCGTATTTAAACCTAATAAATTAGGAATACAAAATTGCAAGTAGGCAACATAACCTCAAAAATAAATACTTTAAAAGCAAAAGTAGGACACTTTATTTCTATTTTAAGCTACATAATATTACATACTTTTCTAAGCTTTTAGTTGTAAAACCGTGCTTATTATCAGCTACTATCGATTTGTATCGAGGAAATTTCGTTCCAAATCGTGGTAAATAACTGGGGCATATTTAAAATAATTATGGGTTATGTCATTGAATTGAGCGGTTTTAATATTTTCTAGGAGTAAACAGATGCCTTCTTCATGTTTTCTCAAATATTTTTGAAGAAAATCATTATATTATATTGTATATTAAATTCTACTTCTCAAGTAAGTTCCATTAACGTAATTATATATAAAATGAACGGCCACAGTTTAAGAATTCCCTTAATAACTACTTTAGCAAGAGATTCGAAGCGTCCTGCTAAACGTGGCCGTTTCTACACAACGTTTGAATGCAAAGACCTAGGAACGTTTGGGCGCAGCGTTTGAATAAGTAGATTGTACTTATGGAAGTTTGAACACGATATTTGAATGCATGGATGTTTGGACGCAACGTTTAAACGTATGGACGTTTGGACACAGCGTTTGAGTGCATGGATATTTGGGCGCAACGTATGGACGCCTGTATATTTGAACGAAAAATTTAAACGATAAGAGTTTTGGTGTCAACATTTGAAATTAGATATTTGGAGGCAACGTTCAAATGTATGGATGTTTGGAGGGAATGTTTGATTGCATGGATATTTGGACATAACGTAACACGCCTGAATATTTGAATGCAATGACTTTTTATCTCAACATTTGAAAGTGTGTATCTTTGGACGCAGGAGTTTGTCGGTGCACACATTTGAATGCAGTATTTGACTATTTGGTTGTTTGGATGCAAAACTTGGATGCAAAGATTTAATGTATGGACGTTTGGATGTAATGTTTGAACGCATAGCTGTTTAGGCGCAACGTTTGACGGAATGTTTGAATGCATGGATATTTGGGTGTAATGTATGAACGCTTGGATATTTGAACGCAAAATTTAAACGCGAAGACTTTTAATCTCAACGTTTGAAAGTGTGTACCTTTGGACGCAGGAGTGTGTCCGTGCACACATTCGAAAGCAGCATTTGACTATTTGGTAGTTTGGATGCAACAGTTGGATGCAAAGATTTAATGTATGGACGTTTGGATGTAATGTTTGAACGCATAGCTGTTTAGGCGCAACGTTTGACGGAATGTTTGAATGCATGGATATTTGGGCGTAATGTATGAACGCTTGGATATTTGAACGCAAAATTTAAACGCTAAGACTTTTGATTTCAACGCTTGAAAGTGCGTACATTTGGACGCAGGTGTTTGACAGTGCACGCATTTGAATGCAGCGTTTGACTACTTGGTAGTTTAGACGCAACGCTTGGATGCAAAGATTGAATGTATGGACATTTGATGTAATGTTTCGAAGCAAAGATGTTTGGACGCAACGTTTAAATGTATGGCCGTTTGGACGCAACGTTTAAATGTACGGCCGTTTGGAGGGAATGTTTGATTGCATGGATATTTGGGCGTAACGTAACACGCCTGGATATTTGAACGCTAAGGTTTTCTATCTCAACGTTTGAAAGTGTGAACCTTTGGACACAGGAGTGTGTCCGTGCACACATTCGAATGCAGCATTTGACTATTTGGTAGTTTGGATGCAACACTTGGATGCAAATATTTAATGTATGGACGTTTGGATGTAATGTTTGAACGCATAGCTGTTTGGTCACAACGTTTCACGGAATACTTGAATGCATGGATATTTGGGCGTAACGTATGAACGCTTGGATAATTTAACGCAAAATTTAAACGCTAAGACTTTTGATCTCAACGTTTGAAAGTGCGCACCTTTGGACGAAGGCGTTTGACGGTGCACACATTTGAATGCAGCGTTTGACTACTTGGTAGTTTAGACGCAACGCTTGGATGCAAAGATTGAATGTATGGACATTTGATGTAATGTTTGGAAGCAAAGATGTTTGGACGCAACGTTTAAATGTATGGCCGCTTGGACGCAATGTTTAAATGCATGGCCGTTTGGACGCAACGTTTAAATGTATGGCCGTTTGGAGGGAAAATTTGATTGCATGAATATTTGGGCGTAACGTAACACGCCTGGATATTTCAACGCTAAGACTTTTTATATAAACGTTTGAAAATGTGTACCTTGGACGCAGGAGTGTATCGGTGCACACATTCGAATGCAGTATTTGACTATTTGGTAGTTTGGATGCAACACTTGGATGCAAAGAGTTAATGTATGGACGTTTGGATGTAATGTTTGAACGCATAGCTGTTTGGGCGCAACGTTTGACGGAATGTTTGAATGCATGGATATTTGGGCATAATGTATGAATGCTTGGATATTTGAACGCAAAATTTAAACGCTAAGGCTTTGATCTCAACGTTTGAAAGTGCGTACTTTTGGACGCAGGTGTTTGGCGGTGCACACATTTGAATGCAGCGTTTGACTGCTTGGTAGTTTAGACTCAAAGCTTGGATGCAAAGATTCAATGTATGGACATTTGATGTAATATTTGGAAGCATAGATGTTTGGACGCAACGTTTAAATGTGTGGCCGTTTGGACGCAACGTTTAAATGTATGGCCGTTTGGACGGAAAGTTTGAATGCATGGATATTTGGATGCAACTTGTGAATTCATGAATATTTGAATACAGCGTTTAAATGTTTGTACTTGTAGTTGCAATATTTGAATACGTTTACGTTGTGAGGCAACGTTTTAGCGTATTGAAGGTTAGACGCAACGCTTGAATGCATGAGCGTTCGGACGTACCGTTTAAACTCTGAACGTTTTAATGCATGGTTGTTTGTATGCAACGTATGAAAGCGACGTTTAAATGTTACCTATACATGTTAAATACATGGATTTTTAGACGAAACGCTTAAATGCTTTAACGTTTGGACGTGACGTTTGAATGCGTTGTTTGGATGCACGTATGAACGCGATGTTTAAACGTTTGGTACTTTAGGTTACGACATGTGAACGCATGGATGTTTGAATGAAATGTTTGAATGAATGGGTTGTTTAGATGCAATGTTTAAACGTTTGAACGTCTTGATATAACGTTTGAATGCGTGTATATTTGGACGCAATATGTTAACGCATAGAGAATTGGATACAAATCTGAAAGACGTCGAGTCCTGGGCGGAAGTTTGAATGCACCTGTTGAACGCTTATACTATTTGACGCAATGCTTGGGTTCTGCGTAAAAAAGATTTTTGTTTAGTTTTCATAGAAATATTGTATTCTCTAACTATGTGCCATTGGAAATCCGTAATATACAAAAACAAATATCTACGTACAATTACGCTTTTTACTAATAATTTCAAATAAAGTGTAATTTTTTGGATAACGGGGGATTTCTGCTGGCCATAAAAATATGCGGCTTTATTTATATGACAAGAAACAATATGCGATATACTTCGTCTGCGCGTTTGCAATATTCACTTGCAAATATAGTATAAATTTATACATTTGCAACAATATTCTAATTTTTCATCAGTTCGAAACACTCACACGTTATACGGACGCCAGAATATATACTATATATATATATATATATATATATATATATTGAGATGGTTTTATTTACGTAGCGTAATTAATTATTTTTGTATAAATGAAAAATACATGCATATTAAATCACATCTTGGGGGTTGTTTCTTTTGTGGAAGGTTTCTTTAGATTCTCATAAAAGCAGAGTTGTTTCTTGTTCGATTGAAATTACAGTTGAGGCATATGCTATGGTGTCCTGTACACAAAGAGTGAATTATATTTAAAATCTTCTTTATAAAAAGTAACCAACACAACAAAATATTATAAAAGGTGACATGACTTGCCTATAAATGGAATTCAG
>JABXWE010001792.1:0-11526 GCA_014611495.1 Limonius californicus
GTGTCACTCGACCC
This sequence comes from Limonius californicus, assembly GCA_014611495.1. NCBI lineage: Eukaryota > Metazoa > Arthropoda > Insecta > Coleoptera > Elateridae > Limonius > Limonius californicus. The sequence continues at coordinate 15 of JABXWE010001792.1, forward strand.
CCCTTTCTATTTAAAATAAAAATTCAAAATGGCGCCCAGCCGCCATTTTAAATGATAGAAAATTTAATCATGGGCTAAAAAATAATATTTAATTTCCCATTAAAGCTCACCAAATATTGTGGTAAAATATCAAGTCGTTCAAAAATTAGTTGGGGGGGGGGTTACTTTATAGACACAGTGTATATTTCAATTTCTTATTTCGGTGATATATCAGAGAAATTGCTAAAATGGTAATCAAAACAAGTACTTTTAAAGTAATCTATAAAACAAGACAAATCATTTCCAACACTTTCTTCAGCGCAAAAGATAGCACTAACGATTTTCTAAAATCAGGTATTTACAAAATAAACTATTCACCAGACAATTAGAAATTGTGACGTCAGATACAAAGAACACAAACGCTCTTACAAATACAAACACCCAGAAAAATTTAACTACACTAAACACCTATTAGAACACAATCATGCATATTTACATCAAACAATTGGATATACTCGAGGCCTCTCAAATTCACAAACACACTTTAGCAAATACACCTTCAATGAGCAAATCAGGTTCATAAATTCCCCACTATTGCAAGTTTTGGAGTAGAAGACCAGAGCCAAGTCCGAAATCAAGATCCACTACCAACAAATGTTTACAATATTAAATGCTAACGGTCCGCGCCCTAATGCCCACGCGCCCGAACGGTCCGCGCCGTAACGGCCGCGCCCGAATGTCCGGCTCCGTAATTTGACATACCTAGATTCCTTTTAATTATTTTCTAAAAGAATTATAGAAGTTCTTGTTATGGATAATTGACACCAGCTCGACACATTGCAAGTATGCATACATGTAGCTATCATATCCTGCACTTGTAGTAACCTCATAACAATATAAGAGACCTGAACCCTTCTACTTTAACATTATACAAACCTCTGGGCAGCAACAATGCCAAGGTGAACTTGGACAGAATACCTGGAATACGAATGTGTTCTACAGAGGATCATAACAACTTTCTAATATAATTAAGAACATTTCCAAGTTTCCATTGTTCCAAAATTTGTCTAATAGTACCCGATATTGATTAAATATAGTAACGTACATTTCTACTGTATAAGTCGGAGGTTTGATTGTACTGCATACGAATACCAAGAACTATAGTAAAGGTCCAAATTGATTGAGTATATCTATTAAAAAAATATTAGGGAAGACGTGTGTACCTTGGGACACAGTGTACCTGGAGACTGATGATTTGAAGCTAAAATTTAGTTTCTGTTATAGTTGTTAGATGGCAGCACATGTAGGATGGTTGCTTTAGTTTCGAGATTGAATGTGGTAGTTTTTTCATTTTAATTATAGATGCCTGGAAGTCGGAATATAAACGAGATAAAACTAGACCCTCAAAGTGTTGTAGTTGCAGCAGAAAAACATCTTAGCAAAAAACTGTCATTAAGACAAGCAGCAATTGAATTTAAAGTTTCCAGATCTACTTTATGTAGGCATTTGAAAAAACACGACAGAGACGGTGATGGCCGATTTGTCTATTCTGCTTCTAATGCTGTAAATCAAGTATTCACAAGCACACAAGAAACTCATTTAGTTTCGTATTTGAAGCAATTTGCAAGTATGCATAATGGTTTACCAATCATTGAGACGAGAAAGTTGGCGTATAACTATGCCAGCGTGAACAATATAAATCATCCAGATAGTTGGGAAGAGAATAAAATTGCAGGCTTAGATTGGTTAAAAAACTTCTTAAAATGAAACGGCGATATTAGTTTACGAAAACCACAAGCTATAAGTATCGCCAGATCCACGGCTTTGAATAAATATAATGTAAACCTGTTTTTTGATAAGCTATAATGCGAAGATTTCAATGTACACCACAAAATATTTTCAATGTGGACGAAACCGGAATCTCAACAGTTCATACCCCGGTTCGTATATTAGCTACCAAAAGAACAAAGCAATCGGAAGTATTACTTCCGCCGAAAGAGGAACAAACATCACACTAATTTCAGCTATTAACGCCATTGGAAATTCCATACCCCCTGCTTTTGTTTTTCCTCGAGTACATTTCAAGAACCATATGTTAAAAGGTGCTCCCACTGGTAGTGTAGGAACAACGAATTCAACTGGGTTGTCAACTTCAGATATTTTTATGGTTTTTTTGCTTCATTTAGTTCAATAGTTACTCTCAACTGATACCAAAAAAATATTGCTTCTGTTAGATAATTACGAAATTCAGATCTCAATGGAAAGTCTGATCCATGCAAAAAATATGGGAGTCGTTATGCTAACCATGCCCCCACATACGAGCCACAAATTGTAGCCACTAGACCGGACAGTATTCGGACCACTGAAGAGGTATTACAATACTGCATGCATTGAGTGGCTGCTTAGTAATACCGCCAAACCAATGACTATTTATGATGTGGCAGAATGTGTGGGCAAAGCCTACCATAGAGAATTCACTTCACAGAATATTCAGTCAGGTTTTGAAGGTTCTGGCATCTATCCGTTACACAGAAACATTTTTGCAGATCATGAATTTCTCAGCTCTTATGTAACGGATAGGCCACTTATCGAACCGCCTCCTGTTGGAAATTCTACCCCATCACAATTACACAAAGGTGGACCTTCAACTTCGGATGCAGGACGCTCTACCTCGGCAAGTTCACATAAAGATGAACTTTCTACATCTCCTTTAAATATGTCTGCTACTTCTGTATTTGTGAGTCCTGAATCGGTAAGACCCTTCCCAAAAGTACAGCCTAGGAAGAATTCCAAACGTGGCGGCAGGAAACCAGGTCGGTGCAGAATATTAACCGATACACCGGAAAAAACTGAAATCGAACAAGATGCAGAAGTCAGAAATCTGAAAATAATGGCAAAGGAGATACAAAAAATGAAAAGACAAATAGTGAGCAGTAGTTCAGAAGAGGACGAAGAACCAAATATTGATTCAGACGACAGTTTACAAGATGTGGAGTTCGGTAGAACAGAAGAATTACAAGAGGGCATTAATGAAGAATTGAGTGTTAATGATTTTATCCAGGTGCATCTAACCGGCAAGAAATCATACACGTTTTATGTAACTCAAATTATACAAACAGTAGAGGAATTAAAAGTCAAATATCTCAAGAAGGTGGAATAAATAAATTCATATGCAACGATGAAACTGTATATGAATTACAAACTTCCAAAGTCATTATGAAGTTACCATTCCATCTTATAATATCGAATAAATTTTATCTTCGTGTGTCTCAAGGTACACATGGTTAGTGTACCTTGGGACATTTCTTATTTTTTTTTATAAATCTTCAGTATTTTGATCTTAATGGATTCTTGTAACTTTTTTTGTCATAACTTAAGGGACATTTAGTGCAAAAATGTATCTCTATGATATCAGTCGTTTTAAGTAAAAAATAAAATTTTAAGAACATTTACAATTTTGTGTCCCTAGGTACACATTTCTCCCCTGCTGTAAATTCTAAACCTAATTATAAAATTACTGTAATCAGAATATTCTAATATGAATATATAGTAATGCTGTGAATACATAACTAAATACTATTGAAAAATTGTTCAACCAAAACGAGAACATAAATGCATTCGGCCTCGACTCCTTGACTCTTCTAAAATGCATAGAAGAGGTATATTAAGGCACCCGCAGATAATACTCTGCTCCTTCGTTATACATTTTCATTTTCTACCTCTGCGTGTTTCTGACTGTTAACCAAAAGGGATATTAAACATTAATTAAAGAATTACCTAACAATGATCATCTACTTTCCCGAGACACATCTAACTGATGTTAAACATAACATAATAGCAGGAGGTGAATTGCGCGGAAGTTGTCACTAACAACTGCTTTGCTGTTTATAATTTATAACACCCCTATATATGTTCGTAGTTTTGTAGTTTGTACACAACACGTGTTGCAAGTTGTTGTTGCACTTATTAAGAATGACTAATTAGTCCTGTCTGTTGGTTAACCAAAAAGTTGCGGCGAATGAGAACGCTACTATAACGTACAACTGTGTATGCTTGTTACATATCTTGAAATTAAGTAATCAGAGGAAGGACTTTCGCCGATTTTATTATCTATGTAAAAGGTCTTGTTAAATTCTATTCAGTTCTCTACTGGTAGATATGTTTTGTATTTATGTAGTGTACTACCAATCAATTACTTTGATGTTTGAAATCAGGTTGAGGTTGTTCCAACCGCGATCATTAAATGGTGTTACTGTTTCACTTCGCACTAATCAATGACCCTTTGTCATTTCGTTAAGCTGAATTTGACACCCAACTGTTAATGTTAACTAGGTAAACTGACATTCCATTGTATATTACACAATTTGATCCCTATCGCTTTAGATCAAACGTTCCCGTCTAGTGGCCGGCAAACCTAAATTCAGTTAAACTTTACCGAGTGCTTTCATCTGTGATTGAAACTTTAGATCAAGTATCTATTTTAACAAGTCTCGGATGAGGCGTTTCTACCCCTGGGGTTCGAATTAATGTATTCTAAAATGGTAATTCGAATACCCTTCGAGTCTGTCATTGCTATATGTGAGCTGTGGAAAGGACAATTGTGTGGGCGGTATAAGTAATAATCATCTGTTATTAGTGTTGGGTCAATTTCATTTTTGAAGTAGTGTTGACGCTTAACGTTCCAATTCGCGTCAAGTTCCATAATTTGTGGGTTCGTAACAGTGACGTTTATATTGCGAATCGGTGGCATAAAGCGTGTTTGTTTTAACGGTAAGAGGTTTTAATAAAATGGTGGAAGGCTGTTGCGATTAAACATGTCGTGAAACTGGAATTATTTCGGTTTCAAGCACAATAATAAATGTGGAAGGCGTGTTTATAGCTCCAATTTTACCTCCCAGTCTGAATAATAAAACGCTTTAAGATGCTCGTACACTTCAATATCCGTGTTCTGCCAGCGTTTAGCTCACAATAGACTGCTTCGCGGAGGCGATTAACCCTTGTTCATTTGTCTTTTTTTATGGTCTGCACTTCTGCTCGAAAGTATGATTCTTCGATGTGAAATTGCTGAGCACTGATGTTTAGCGCGGTTGTATATTATGAATAATTCATTTGAAACATGTGGTGACGAACGTATTGTATATTAATGAAAATAAATTAATGATTGGTCACGAACCTACTTTAAGGGGAGCTCTACTAAGTTTACTATTTAATCACTATACTGCTTTCGGGGTAGTAATTTCGGAAAGATATTAACCACTTATACCCAATTGAATGTCTGTTTTTTATTTATTTTATTTTGCTTAATTGGTAAAAGTGGCGTATAAATAGCCTGTAATTTCATAAATAATGATTCCACGATAAAATACCAATATAAATTGTTTGCTAAATTTTACCGCCCATTATACAAATGCTCTGTAGCATTATAGGCTCGCTGTTTAATGATGTAGAAAGTTAGGTTGGTAACAATTCTGCTCATTAACGATATATTTTTTTTTTAATTTGAAACTGCTATTCACACTTCGCGACAGTTTCATATTGCAGAAATACTCGGTTGCTGGTGTACAATCAATTACCTGTTCCTATTTTTAATATAACTTCTAACACTGCTTGACAATGGCATAAAATCCAGTGAATGTTGTTACCATTAATACCCTACGTGGCCAATCGGACTAGAAAATTGTTTACGGTGGGTTGCAGCACACGATTTTTATATGACGATTGGTAATGCTGGAGAAATGAAAACGGAGAAATCATAACCAATAAACCTGAGATTTTGAAAATCACTGAGAACTGCTATCTAAATTTATATAAAAATACAAACCCTGCAGAACCAGAAGACATACCGCATATTAGAAACCAAGGATGGGAAGAATTGCCTGAAATCAGTTTGGATGAAATTGTAGCAGCCACAAGAGAAATGCAGAATAACAAGGCCCCTGGCGACGACGGGATTGTTATAGAAGCAATTAAAGAAGGAGGACCATCTGTTTATAGCCCTACAGTCGCTATTTAATAAATGTCTTAGAGAACAAAGAACACCTACGTTATGGGATAATGCCATCATCACCCTCATACACAAAAAAGGCGATATCACGAACCTGTCGAACTACAGACCTATTAGCCTGCTCCCACACATATACAAGCTATTTACAAGAATACCTAATAGCGAAACGCATGAACGTAGAGCTTGATTTATACCAGCCAAGAGAGCAGGCTGGATTTAGATCGGGGTTTAGTACACACGACCATTTACTAGTAGTTAAACTATTAATAGAAAGGTGCATAGAATATAATAAATCCCCCATCCTGGTTTTCGTCGACTATGAAAAGGCGTTTGACTAGGTGGATCAACAAAAGCTTTTTCTAGCCCTCTCGCAGTATCGAATAGACTCTAGATACGCTAATATATTGAAATACATATACCGTCATGCAACTGCCTCTGTAAGATTATACGAAGACACAAATACATTTAAGATCTAAAAGGGAGTACAACAGGGAGATGTCATATCACCTAAATTATTTATGACGCTGTTGGTATATATGTACAAAAATCTAGACTGGGAGCATCGTGGAATTAACATCAATGGGGAACTTCTAAATCACCTACGTTTCGTGATGACCTCGTCCGAATCACAGATCGAATATATCAAGCGAATACAATGTTACAAGAGCTGAAAACAGCCTCCAATGAAGTTGGACTTGTCATTAATTCCTCAAAAACAATATAAATGACAAACTTAGTTCTTGGTGACAGTATTTCAGCAGGCGATGTGAAAATCGAACAAGGATATTTATATAAATATTTAGGGCATAGTTAACCATCGGTAGAGTCAAATCAAACCCATGAGTTGCAGAGGAGAATAAACCTAACATAGGCGGCCTACGGAAAATAAAGAACATCTTCAAGTCAGATATCCCTATATGCTTAAAAAGAAGAATTTTTAATCAATGAATACTGCCAGTTCTGACGTATGGCGCCGAAACGCTTACGCTAACTAAAAATACCATCAAGAAAATTCGGGTAATCCAAACAGCAATGGAACGATCGATGTTGGGGATATCACTAAGGGACAGAGTACCTAACGCTACTTTTAGACAACGAACACAAGTCATTCATGCAGTTATATGATAACTAAACTGAAGTGGTATTGGACCGGGCATTTGGCAAGATTGAAAGAAAACAGGTGGACAAGACGTATAGTTGAATGGCGACCTAGACAAGACGATTATAGAAGTAGAGGTAGACCGCCAACAAGATGGATCGATGATTTCAAAAGAATTTCAACTAACTGGATCCAAACTGCACAAGATCGAAGTGGATGGAGAGATTTAGGCCTATGTCCAGCAGTGGACGATTTAGGTTGAGAAAGAAAGCTTGAGAGTCGAATCCAAGCCAGAATCCTCATTTTTGCTCAATTTCTGTTTAATTAAAATAAATAATTACAACTCTTGGTTCCATGCACGGTGACTTAGGCTATTTCAGTAAAGTTGAGTTTTTATTAGTCGCACAACTCCTGCTGAATGAAGGATTTTTATAGATTCTGGAAAACGTGTCCTATTTTCGCAATTAACTTATCTCGTCTCGGCACATTGCGTACTATACCCATGCCCTACCTTTGAAAACCAAATGCCTCAACTACAACTGAGACACCAGGTACACCCTGAAAAGTATTGTGCTCAGGAATCGAACCTTAACCATATTCGGTGCAACAACCTCGAAGCGAAGTGCTTCCGGCACTGCTATACTGCAGCATCTAAGGACATGTTAAAACAATAATCCTCTTTTCTGTAGCAAATGAGAATCCATCATTGTCCCTTGCTTATACAGCACAAGTGAAGGTTGTCGTCTGACAATATATAGGCGCTACTGGCAGTATTACAGTATGAGAAGTATTATCGGCATATTGGTGGAAATCTTACAGTGATAGCTTTCAGATTAGGACTTTAGCTTAGAAATTTTATTGATTTTTATGTTAGTAGTACAGTATGGACAAGAAAAACTACTGTACCGAAACGCAGTGACCACAGAAAACAAACCTAATATCTGGAGAGAAAATGTCAGCCTCTTGCAAACCCCGAGAAAGTCCACTTTCCATAATTGGCTCTGTTAGAACGATGGATCATAATGCCAAGGCTCTCTTTTCCTAGGAAACAAGATTCCTAGAATAAGTGATCCAAAAAGCTAAAATATTGAAAGCTTAAGCTACGCTTGAATGAGTCGGAATCGGATGTATGAGAGTAATTTTAAAATTGTGAAGAACTAGTTGGAGGACGAGTAGCCAAGAATTGCATTGAACCATTTAATGAGATTAGTGATATGATATGAATCAATAAATACACAGAAATCAAAAGCAATACACAAATATATAAAATGTGTACACAGCCGGTAATGACTAATTCAACTGAAAAAAACGTATATATACTATTTTTCATGTAGTTTGGTCAATAAGTGATTAGAACAGTAACTGTGCATACTTTACTTGCCAATACATACCTTTAACTTACATCTCTTTCTACGGCACGTGAAAGGTTTTAAGCAGGTATACGACCGTAGGTCTCACAAGGAAATATTGAAATACAGAGCTGCTTGGCTTATAACCTGGTGTTAGAAAGGAATGTGCTTTAGTTCACTACCTGAAGGTATCGTCTGATATAAACAACTGTCACAACAGTTTTCAGCAGGTCATGCCACATACTCTCATTTTTCATCAATTGTATCCCTACGTAAATGTACGTAAATAATTTTTTTTGGAACTGCTGTTTTATTTCATACTCTCAGTTCATACAGTTGTCATGTATCTGTCACCAATCCTTTACCGTGGACGCTACATAAAAATAATATACAAACAACAGTCTCTTAAGTAGTTGGCAAACCGAACGGACGAGGAAAAAAAGAATACGTAACCGTCAAGGATAAAGTAAAAAACGAAGAACGAGAAGGCTCCCAAACCTTAGGAAGGCCACACAAATTATGGAAGAGAAGCTCATGGCCGATGTCTGAAGATTGCATATATCGAAAATAGCAGGTCCTAGTCCTAGAATCATTAACACCGAATTATTACCCACAAGTAACTCATTGCAGAGATTCGGTGTGCTCACTGCGACTAGCTCTACTGCGAGATGGGAGTGGGTAATTAAAGGTAGATGAAATAAAAGGCGCCAGAATCCAACACCAACGGTACTGAAGTAATCCCAAAGACCTACCTAAATGGATTCAGATGAGGGTAAACTCTTACCTCGAAGCATAAACGAATTCCCAATATAGAAAACGATAAGTCATTAAACATCGGTATAATGTGAATGCTGTAAACAATTTCTGTATATTGTAAATAATATATCAATCATCAAAATAAATGTTCCATTATCCAAATGGGCGGCACTCTGTATGAACAAATTTAAATAAATGTCCATTAAATGCAAATAATGACGCAATCGTCTGCGAAGTACAATCCTGTATTGCGTAAACGTAAGAAGTTACAAAACAAAATAGTAATTATAATAATAAGCAACAGTTTATAGTATTAATCGCTTTAGACAACAGTATCACCAAAAATATTAATTCGAAAACAAAATATCCGTAGTACTGTTCATAAAGCAATAATAAAAACAAGTCCAAATTTTCTATTGTCTAAAATCTTTTTGCCGTGAATGGATTCATTGCCACAACTGTCAAATACAATAACTGAAATTATAAACAAACAATAATATGTTCTAATAACAATCAACGTAAAGTAAATAGACAGAGGTGCAGTGCACAGTGACAAATATAAGTATAGCAATGCTGAAATAATATCATGTCAGTAAATGATAAACATTCATACACGACAATAAAATTAGTGGTTCAAAAAATTATCCAGAAATATAACCGATTAATATTATTTTCAGAGTACAACCTTGAAATTAACGAAGATCTGACCGAAAAATACACCCACGAGCTGAGTGTTGGTAATAAGACTGCGAGATGACAGATACACATAGATCTAACAAAAAAAAATGTACGGAGCAAACCTTTTCGAAGTGGCTCCGGGAATCAGGCATTCGATGTAGAGGTTGCGGCAAGTGCTGGTGCAAAGTAGGAGCTTTCGAATGCATCTCAGGTAACAGACTCTGGGTCCCAATCTTATACAAATGATATAGTACTTCTGGCGCTTGTAGATTTTGCAGCACCGCGAACAAGGACAGCAGTTCTACGAAGCTCGAAAACACATACACGTATACCACTACGACTGAGGTGCACGAATGGTAACCGCTAGAAGGCAAATTGTTCTATTGGAGGTCCAAACGACATGCGGCGTATAACAGAGCATTTATCAGCAGCATTGAATTAATCCTGATAATATGCAGTGCATAAAGCGCAAAAATCCAATAAATGGCACGCAAGAATAACGAGTTCGGCTTTTAAGTAAATATGTCCCAAATATTCCAAGAAACTTGAAATTCATCAAAATGTTGGAACGCCTTCTTCACACTAGCAACCAAAAGCGCAACCAATGCCCAGAAGGAAATCCTCTTACACCCACAATTCCTAAAAACTCCCAAAATTCCCCAAACAGGAACAATATGCAACCAACGATACTCCCAAGAGTCTAGGATAGCTTACAGAAAATTTACACATAACAAACTACATTTGAGTTTTTTCTTCGTGTACAAAAATAGGAATATTGTATAATTGTATTTAAAAGTATAATTAGATATAATTTCATGGAAACCAGATTCTACATACTATAATTTTTTACAACAAAACATGTTTTAATGTTACAATTTAAAACAAATACAATTCACTTTTGTACTATAACTAGGCCTCTATATCTGTTAATTATGATGTTTAAAGTCGGTTTGATAAATACTATCCACTAGGATTTGGATAGTCGCATTTGGATAGTCGCATTTGGATAGTCGCAGTTGGATGGCTTTCAAGAGTTTGCATGTGGTTGGTATAACTCTGGAATAACTCCTCTCGCATATGGTATTTGCAAGTCTTCATGTATAGTTCGATTAGTTACATATCGAGGAGCACTTACAAGCGGACGCAAAGTATTAGATTGAACTATATCAATATTTGAAGAACTAGAGCACCCCCACACCTCAAACCCATAAGTCCATAGGTTAGATAATTGTTTCATATATCGATAATGCATTTTCAGTCGAGAGCTTTTTTTTTTTTTTTAATTTGTTATAGCTGGATCTGCAAGGCAGTATGCAATACACGGCTATGTTATAAATAATAATATATCTGGCTACAACTTAACTTATAAACTAGTGAGGATTAAGTGTCGTGTCACACCTCTGTCTTTGAATTATATTCTTAAGGCTATACATTTATAAATTAAACTAAGTCCTGTGGCATCTTTCGTTTGAGGCGTGTATGGATGTCTTTTTGTCCCAGTTCTAGTTTGGTAGCACTAGCACAAAACACCAAGTTCTGGAAGAACTTCTGAGTAATTTTATTGATGAATTCGGTTATTAGAGGAACACCTAGTTCATTGTGAATTTGGGTGTTACGCACAAACCACGGGCACTTTATAGCAATGCG